>JAXCGZ010015215.1:15000-77500 GCA_037179515.1 Halocaridina rubra | reverse complement strand
CACATGTGCTTACCCATTGTCATCTACCTTTACATCCACTAACCAGTTCTTTTTAACTCTAGTCAACACATCAGCTTTATTCTTCTCTGTAGGCATCAGTGTCACAACAATACTCAGTACAAATTCAGCAATCATATTCTTCAAATTTCCTAAACGACGTTTAATAACAATTTCTGCAGCTCCCTTTCTGTGAACATGCTTTTCGGCACTTATCACACTTTTCAATCATGCCCCAACAGTTGCAAATTCAATTCTCAACTCTGTTTAGTTCAGACCCCATTTAATGGCCAAATTCATGCCTTTCAACACCGCTTCTAATTCTGCAACATAAGTGTGACTGAAGTCATCCTTTTTCCTCAGCCAAGTGGCATCTTCAACAGCCTTGCCATTAATTTCTAAAACCACCCCAATTGCAATTTTACTAGCATCTGACAACACTTCACCGTCTTTAATGTCAGGCACAAACCATCTTCCTCTTACGGGATCACCCACTCTTACTCTCTCAATAACTTCCTTAATCATCAACACTGACTGACCAGAAAAATCCTCCCAATGTGATCCTGCAGCTTTTCTCTTGATAAAGCTTGATGCAACGTGCAACCATCCTGCTATAAAATAATGTCCCACTAGTATACTGCACACTGGGAGTAGTTCCCTCCTTGTAAATGTATTAGGCACTTCAGATACTTTATTACATCTCTGAAATATCAACTCACTTCCAACTTTTGGCAGTTGCCGCCCCAAAGCAGCTCCTCCATTTAGTGACTCAGGGGGCTTCATTATCAGTCCAATTCTCTTTAGGTGCCCGATCACTTCATCAGTAGAGATCTTTGTCTCATCCACAAGGATGTCATCAATATATGGGCTTGTCGCATTATTGATTTTTTCATCCTTACTTAAAACATTCTTTAGAATCTTTAACATAATATGGGGTGCTGAGTTCAACCCAAACCCAATCGCGTAAGGCAAAACGTTCAACCCTTATAGTTTACTAGTTGGTACAGCCACATTTCTTTGTCAAATGTCAGTTGTAGGTAGGCTGACTTTAAGTCAATGATTAACACTTTCTCACCTGCATATGTTAATCACCTCATCACCTGTGTGACATGCAACATTTTTGTCTAGTTCACGAAAATCAAGCACGGTCCTCACTTTATTTTTTGTGGGTTGCTCCACAGCCATCAGGGCAAGAATACCTGTGTTAACATCTCCCTTCCATGGCATGAAAATCCCTTGTGCAATCCATCTGTCTACTTCCTTTTCGAACTTCTTTTTTCCTACACTCAGGCTTCTTATCATAACAACATATTTTATTTTTTAATTTCATGGGTAGGCTATTCTTCCAAAACCACCTGACCGTCCATTTCTGCCCATCAAACATAGCATGAAAATCTGAGTCTTCAATAAGTACCTTTGCACTCTCTCCATCTCTCACAGCACTCTGGTCAATCTCTTGACTAACTGATACAACCCTAGTGGAACCAAAGCATACCCTTCCACAATTAATAGTGACACCACCCAACTGATCAATCACAACACCAAGCACCCCATCAACACCATCAACTAAATTTTGTGACATCACAGCTCCTGCTGTCAAATATTTATCACTTACAGCTAGTTTTAACCAACTTGCACCCCTACATCTAATCAGACTTTCATCATGAGCATCAATATGAACATAACCTTCACACTGAGCCACGCACTTGGAATGAACTAATATTGTTGAACAGCCGGTGTCTACAAGTGCTTTTGCAGGCTCATTATTAATTACATGAACAATTTATATTTTTTATTGATTGGGATTTACGTCACAGGCTCCCTTTTCCACCAAGGGCTAGGACGATTCCCTTCTTGCAAAGGACTTGCTTTGGCAGATGTAATCATCACCCTGAGTACATGCTCTTGCTAACCTCAGACCACGGCTTGGTGCGAACCCTCAACCTGATGCCTCAAAGTCACAGATGCTACCACTTTGCAACAATTGGTAATACATTGTAATACGCCTTCTTATTACTAGGGCGACTACAGGTGCAATAGCCACCCTTTACTCGTTTCCCGAAATTCTCGAGTCCTGTTTATGACAATGACTGGCTACATGACCCATTTTGTTACACCTAAAGCACTGAAGTTTATTTCTTTGCAATTGTATCATATAATGGCCATCACAGCAAAAACACTGCCCTTTGAACTGGCTACTATCAGCTTTACCTGTTCCCTTTTCCATAGGACTAGCCCTTCTAACAAACACAACTGATACACCACCCTCCTGTTTGGATGACAAAATTCTAGAATAACTGATCAATTCACTCATTCCCATTTCCAATACGTTTGGGAGTTGCTGTAAAGATACACTGATATGATTTGGAAAGCCATTAATAAATGTTAACTTTGCCGCATTTTCCAATCCATTCTTACTAAACTTAGCCAAAAAGGCTAACTGCCTAATATAATTTTTTCTGAATTTTCTTGTACATCAGCCTGATCCTCATCACTCAAAACCAAATACAATGCAAGCGTATCCCCTTCTAAATATAACGGAATAAAACTTGCCAAGCCCAGTATCTTCTGTAACTTCGCAACCAAGGTTATCTTTTTCAACCAAGACACAACGTCACCTTCACTGGAGAATGGCTTAATCATATCAGTGGTAACTTTGGACGTCGCCATTTCCAATCTCACCTTTTAAAAAGATGTCTATGCCTAGATAGCTTGTAATTAAAAACTGTCTCTGTAGTACTCACCTCGATGGTAATTGTCAGACAAACTAATGAAGTTGATCACAAAGAGATTGGAATAAGACAAGAAAGCTTACTACCTATTTCTGCGACGACAAATAAATATAAACAACAATCGGAGCTCCGGAGAAATGCCTTCTACGTCCTCTCCTATTAACAACTACAAACCGGCTCCCCTCAGTGTTGCCAACTAGTACCTAATACCAAAATACACCAAATGCATGAAACAAGTTTACTTACCCTATGATGTTAACAGAATTGTAGATAGCAGCAATCGTTAGGAGAAGACAGGTACCTCCTAAAATACCAGCAACTATATAAAGCTCTGTTTCTATTTCAATAGCTGCTGCCTGTTCAAAAATTGAAAATCAGTGAGATCAGGTGTTTTATTTTTAATAATAAAAGTTTACATTTCAAGTAAAGTATTTAGTTTTTAACACCTGAATGGGCAAAGAAACTTGCCCTCATCGAGCCTGGGCATCAAGAAAATATAAAGCAAAGAGAGAGTGCTGGGGAGCATTTTGATTTGTCAGATATGAAGGGATAATAAGAGATGCCTTACCATTCAGTGTAGACGTAGGCATAGGAAAGAACTATAATTGAAGGAAGACTTAACATCGAGCTGTCCTAGCCAGTCCCATTGAATTCCAGGACTGATTGATGTTAACTATTCCTTCAATTATGGTTGTTATGATATGCTGCTACTGAAGTTGATGAACCTTATGTAAGCAAGGTACCTGTATATAGCACTAACTATAAACTTGATTCCACACTGAATGGAGTAGAAGCAATTCTGATTACTTTAATGAAAGAGACTAGAGGATTAAGCATATATATATATATATATATATATATATATATATATATATATATATATATATATATATATATATATACATACATAATCTAAATAATCTGCATGAGTGGTCAGAAAAGTGGCTAATGAAATTCAATACTTCAAAATGTAAGGTAATGAGAATGGGTACAAGTGCAAGAAGGCCCAAGCTTGACTACTCGGTGGCTGGAGTACAACTTCAAGAGACAGAAAATGAGAGAGATCTAGGAGTAAACATACTGGCAGATTTGTCTCCAGAAATACATATAAATGGCATAGTAAGGGCAGCATATGCATTCTTATCAAATGTAAGGGTAGCCTTCAGGCACATGAACAAGGAAATGTTCAGAAATATTTATGTAACCTATGTGAGGCCAAAACTCGAATATGCAGCCCCCTTTTGGAGTCCGCACTTGAAAAAGCACATAGCTAAGCTTGAAAAAGTTCAAAGACATGCCACGAAACTGGTGCCAGAAATACGCAATCTCAGTTATGATGAGAGGCTGAGGGAATTAGACTTACCATCACTCGAAGCTAGAAGAGTGAGGGGGGGATATAGTGACAGTCTTTAAATTCCTTCATGGTTATGATAGAGTGGATAGGGATCGATATTTTGATATGGCTGGCTCTAGAACTAGAGGTCATAGTTTAAAGCTTCGTAAGAAAACTTCTTTGCAGGATGTAAGGAAATACTTTTTCAGTGTAAGAGTAGTTGATAATTGGAATTCGCTAAGTGAGGAGGTAGTTAATGCTATGTCAATCCATAGTTTTAAGGACAGGTATGATAAGTATCACTAAGTATAAAATGGAACCGATCAGGAGACGGGAAGATACGAGCTTTGGGCTTTTTCCCGTAAACAAAATTAGGTAATCACAATTAGGTTATCACATATATATATATATATATATATATATATATATATATATAGTAATCCCTCGTTTATCGCGGGGGTTAGGTTCCGGGACCGGCCGCGATAAGTGAATTTCCGCAAAGTAGGAACACCTAAAAAAAAAAAAAATTAACGATGATTATGACACCAGGACGGGTCAAAAATTATGAAATAAAACAGCCTTTATCAGGCTGTAAAGAGAAACAGATGGAGAGTGTAATGACCTGTCAGATGTGGAGGGATTATAAAAGATGTGTAATGAATATCCAGCTCTGCTGGGTTTTAAAATACCTCTGCATAACTTTCAAGATGTCTATTCCAAATATTCTCCTTAGATCTTATTGTTATTATTATTATTATTATTATTATTATTACTATTATTATTATTATTATTATTATTATTGGCAACAATAATTTTCCTTTGATGATGATTGTGGAGATTATTATTATTATTATTATTATTATTACTATTATTATTATAATTATTATTATTATTATTATTATTTTTATTATTATTATCATTATTATGACGAATTTATAATTAAACCATTATTTTACAATAAATAATGTAGTTTTGGTTAAATGAACAAGAGTTAATGAAAGATCTCTCTCTCTCTCTCTCTCTCTCTCTCTCTCTCTCTCTCTCTCTCTCTCTCTCTCTCTCTCTCTCAAACATTCTATTCTACCCAACCCCCCACACTCTCTTTGTCCCAGCCAACTAGGGAGGGGCACTGTACAGAGTTATTAAAGTAAATAGGAACTATCCAAAAGGAGATTACATCAACATGAATGAGCTTTTTGCAGTTATTGACTGGAGAACCTTATATTACAACAACTATGTACAGGAAATGTATGACATCTTTTGTGAGAAATATGGGAAGATAGTAGATTGCTGCATACCTGTCACCAAAGTAGGTGTAATTCATGCCAGAGAAAAATGGTTCAATAATGAGTGTAAAAGAGCTAAGGAGTGGAGAGACAAATGCTGGAAAAGGTATAGGAAGAGAAAAAAAAAACAAATGCCTGGCAAACCGACAAAAGAGCAAGAAATGATTACCTAAGTAAAAGAAGAGAGGCAGAGAGAGACTATAAAAGGGGCATCATCTGGAAGGCTAAAGAAAATCCCAAGCTTTTCCACAGCTATATCAGAGGGAAACTGAAGGAAAAAGAACAGGTTTTAAGGCTTAAGAGAGCAGATGAAAGCATCACTGAGACGGATGAAGAGATCTGCAGAGAACTGAAAAGGAGTTTCAGTCAGTATTTACAGTAGAAAATACCCCACCCCCTCAGATTGCAGAGATAGAAGCTCCCAGGTCGGTATTAGAGAACATTAACCTTTCATCTACAGAGGCATGCAAAGCACTGATGGAGTTAGATGTCCATGAAGCTACAGGTCCTGATGATATATCCCCCATGTACTTAAAATTGCACAATCTCAATATCAGTGGCACTAAGTATCGAAATTAAAAAGTCACTGGAGTCAGGGGAGATTCCAAGATGCAGGAAACAAGCAAATGTGATACCTATCTTTAAAAAGGGAAGGAGGGATACGTTTCTACACTATAGACCATTTCCTTGACCAGCATAGTTTGCAAAGTTATGGAGAAACTACTCAGGAAACATATCTCTCTTCACTTGAAATCCTTCAACTTTTTGTCAGTGAGGCAACATGGCTTCAGAGAAGGTAGATAATCAGTAACAAACTTATTAGAATTTTATGATGAGGTAAGCCAAATCTTACAGGAGAGGGCTGGGCAGATTGCATATTCCTAGACTTCCAGAAAGCATTTGACACTGTTCTACACGGGAGACTTATTAGGAAGCTGCAGGCAATGGCTAGAATGGGTGGAAATGTCTTTAAATTGATAAACACTTACTTAGAAGGAAGGGAACAGAGGGTTAGAGTAAGACACTCAGTGTCTGAATGGAGAAGAGTTAGTAGTGGAGTTCCACAGGGTTCAGTTTTAGGGCCAATTTTGTTCCTTGTATATGTAAATGACCTACCAGAGTCTGTAAATTTATTCATGAATATGTTTGCAGATGATGCAAAGATTGTGAAGAAAGTAAAAAACGAGAACAACGGTAGAGAACTTCAGGAGGATCTAAATAATCTGCATGAGTGGTCAGAAAAGTGGCTAATGAAATTCAATACTTCAAAATGTAAGGTAATGAGAATGGGTACAAGTGCAAGAAGGCCCAAGCTTGACTACTCGGTGGCTGGAGTACAACTTGAAGAGACAGAAAATGAGAGAGATCTAGGAGTAAACATACTGGCAGATTTGTCTCCAGAAATACATATAAATGGCATAGTAAGGGCAGCATCTTATCAAATGTAAGGGTAGCCTTCAGGCACATGGACAAGGAAATGTTCAGAAATATTTATGTAACCTATGTGAGGCCAAAACTCGAATATGCAGCCCCCTTTTGGAATCCGCACTTGAAAAAGCACATAGCTAAGCTTGAAAAAGTTCAAAGACATGCCACGAAACTGGTGCCAGAAATACGCAATCTCAGTTATGATGAGAGGCTGAGGGAATTAGACTTACCATCACTCGAAGCTAGAAGAGTGAGGGGGGATATAGTGACAGTCTTTAAATTCCTTCATGGTTATGATAGAGTGGATAGGGATCGATATTTTGATATGGCTGGCTCTAGAACTAGAGGTCATAGTTTGAAGCTTCGTAAGAAAACTTCTTTGCAGGATGTAAGGAAATACTTTTTCAGTGTAAGAGTAGTTGATAATTGGAATTCGCTAAGTGAGGAGGTAGTTAATGCTATGTCAATCCATAGTTTTAAGGACAGGTATGATAAGTATCACTAAGTATAAAATGGAACCGATCAGGAGACGGGAAGATACGAGCTTTGGGCTTTTTCCCGTAAACAAAATTAGGTAATCACAATTAGGTTATCACATATATATATATATACATATATATATATATATATATATATATATATATTATATATATATATATATATATATATATATATATATATATAGTAATCCCTCGTTTATCGCGTGGGTTAGGTTCCGGGACCGGCCGCGATAAGTGAATTTCCGCAAAGTAGGAACACCTAAAAAAAAAAAAAATTAACGATGATTATGACACCAGGACGGGTCAAAAATTATGAAATAAAACAGCCTTTATCAGGCTGTAAAGAGAAACAGATGGAGAGTGTAATGACCTGTCAGATGTGGAGGGATTATAAAAGATGTGTAATGAATATCCAGCTCTGCTGGGTTTTAAAATACCTCTGCATAACTTTCAAGATGTCTATTCCAAATATTCTCCTTAGATCTTATTGTTATTATTATTATTATTATTATTATTATTATTATTATTATTATTGGCAACAATAATTTTCCTTTGATGATGATTGTGGAGATTATTATTATTATTATTATTATTATTATTACTATTATTATTATAATTATTATTATTATTATTATTATTTTTATTATTATTATCATTATTATGACGAATTTATAATTAAACCATTTTTTTACAATAAATAATGTAGTTTTGGTTAAATGAACAAGAGTTAATGAAAGATCTCTCTCTCTCTCTCTCTCTCTCTCTCTCTCTCTCTCTCTCTCTCCAAACATTCTATTCTACCCAACCCCCCACACTCTCTTTGTCCCAGCCAACTAGGGAGGGGCACTGTACACAGTTATTAAAGTAAATAGGAACTATCCAAAAGGAGATTACATCAACATGAATGAGCTTTTTGCAGTTATTGACTGGAGAACCTTATATTACAACAACTATGTACAGGAAATGTATGACATCTTTTGTGAGAAATATGGGAAGATAGTAGATTGCTGCATACCTGTCACCAAAGTAGGTGCAATTCATGCCAGAGAAAAATGGTTCAATAATGAGCGTAAAAGAGCTAAGGAGTGGAGAGACAAATGCTGGAAAAGGTATAGGAAGAGAAAAAAAAACAAATGCCTGGCAAACCGACAAAAGAGCAAGAAATGATTACCTAAGTAAAAGAAGAGAGGCAGAGAGAGACTATAAAAGGGGCATCATCTGGAAGGCTAAAGAAAATCCCAAGCTTTTCCACAGCTATATCAGAGGGAAACTGAAGGAAAAAGAACAGGTTTTAAGGCTTAAGAGAGCAGATGAAAGCATCACTGAGACGGATGAAGAGATCTGCAGAGAACTGAAAAGGAGTTTCAGTCAGTATTTACAGTAGAAAATACCCCACCCCCTCAGATTGCAGAGATAGAAGCTCCCAGGTCGGTATTAGAGAACATTAACCTTTCATCTACAGAGGCATGCAAAGCACTGATGGAGTTAGATGTCCATGAAGCTACAGGTCCTGATGATATATCCCCCATGTACTTAAAATTGCACAATCTCAATATCAGTGGCACTAAGTATCGAAATTAAAAAGTCACTGGAGTCAGGGGAGATTCCAAGATGCAGGAAACAAGCAAATGTGATACCTATCTTTAAAAAGGGAAGGAGGGATACGTTTCTACACTATAGACCATTTCCTTGACCAGCATAGTTTGCAAAGTTATGGAGAAACTACTCAGGAAACATATCTCTCTTCACTTGAAATCCTTCAACTTTTTGTCAGTGAGGCAACATGGCTTCAGAGAAGGTAGATAATCAGTAACAAACTTATTAGAATTTTATGATGAGGTAAGCCAAATCTTACAGGAGAGGGCTGGGCAGATTGCATATTCCTAGACTTCCAGAAAGCATTTGACACTGTTCTACACGGGAGACTTATTAGGAAGCTGCAGGCAATGGCTAGAATGGGTGGAAATGTCTTTAAATTGATAAACACTTACTTAGAAGGAAGGGAACAGAGGGTTAGAGTAAGACACTCAGTGTCTGAATGGAGAAGAGTTAGTAGTGGAGTTCCACAGGGTTCAGTTTTAGGGCCAATTTTGTTCCTTGTATATGTAAATGACCTACCAGAGTCTGTAAATTTATTCATGAATATGTTTGCAGATGATGCAAAGATTGTGAAGAAAGTAAAAAACGAGAACAACGGTAGAGAACTTCAGGAGGATCTAAATAATCTGCATGAGTGGTCAGAAAAGTGGCTAATGAAATTCAATACTTCAAAATGTAAGGTAATGAGAATGGGTACAAGTGCAAGAAGGCCCAAGCTTGACTACTCGGTGGCTGGAGTACAACTTGAAGAGACAGAAAATGAGAGAGATCTAGGAGTAAACATACTGGCAGATTTGTCTCCAGAAATACATATAAATGGCATAGTAAGGGCAGGCATCTTATCAAATGTAAGGGTAGCCTTCAGGCACATGGACAAGGAAATGTTCAGAAATATTTATGTAACCTATGTGAGGCCAAAACTCGAATATGCAGCCCACTTTTGGAATCCGCACTTGAAAAAGCACATAGCTAAGCTTGAAAAAGTTCAAAGACATGCCACGAAACTGGTGCCAGAAATACGCAATCTCAGTTATGATGAGAGGCTGAGGGAATTAGACTTACCATCACTCGAAGCTAGAAGAGTGAGGGGGGATATGGTGACAGTCTTTAAATTCCTTCATGGTTATGATAGAGTGGATAGGGATCGATATTTTGATATGGCTGGCTCTAGAACTAGAGGTCATAGTTTGAAGCTTCGTAAGAAAACTTCTTTGCAGGATGTAAGGAAATACTTTTTCAGTGTAAGAGTAGTTGATAATTGGAATTGGCTAAGCGAGGAGGTAGTTAATGCTATCTCAATCCATAGTTTTAAGGACAGGTATGATAAGTATGACTAAGTATAAAATGGAACCGATCAGGAGACGGGAAGATACGAGCTTTAGGCTCTTTCCCGTAAACACAATTAGGTAATCAATAAGGTAATCATATATATATATATATATATATATATATATATATATATATATATATATATATATATATATATATATATATATATATATATATATATATATATATATATATATATATATATATATAGGCACATTACATATGTGAAAACATGTATAATTTTTTACCCAGACCGGAACTTTACCCTAGGACTTATAATTACTAAGTCAAGGCTCTACCAACTACACCATATAAGCTATAAGGTCTGATTCCTTTTAACCTTCTGTGGTGTAGTTGGTAGCGCCTTGACTTAGTAATTATAAGTCGTAGGTTCAAGTCCCAGTCGGGGTAAAAAAAAAAAAAAAAAAAAAAAAAAATATATATATATATATATATATATATATATATATATATATATATATATATATATATATATATATATATATATGAAATTCTCTGAATACGTAGCATATGAGCACAGCATTAGAGAGAACTGCATAAATCGCACAATATATATATATATATATATATATATATATATATATATATATATATATATATATATATATATATATATATATATATATATATATATATATATATATATATATATATATATATATATATATAGACACACACACACACGTATTTATCACTCAAGAGATATGAAATAGAACGAAGGCTCGTGTTGTTGTCAGAGAGTGTTATTGAAACTAATCTTCACAGCTCATTTAATTCTAGACATTATCGTGTAAGTAATGATACATATTCCTTACCATGGCTCCGCCTAGTAAGCAGGCTAGCAGAAGCAAGTATTTCAACATGTTTGCGGAGTTTCTTTTTTTCTTTTATACTAATCGCTGTAAATTTTAAAGCCTTCGGGAGTTGTTTTCGTGATGTCCTTTTATATTATTTTTCAAAAACTTTTTTCACCTTTCTCTCTCTCTCTTCAAGCACTGTTCACGATGTAGAGAAAACCTTCTTACGCTGCCTTCTACACGATAATGGCGTCCTACTTCAAGCTCATTTATATCTCGGCGAGATTTCCATAAAATAACCGATATGCAATGATCATGCAATAATAGCTGTTATGTAGTATTTTAAAAGAGAACAAAATTCATTTGTCTTGTCCTTAAAGTAGGCGTTCATTTAAGCTTATCTCTTTTTATCGAGCTTAGAGCACTGATAAGATCATAATAAGCACTTGGTGTCTCTCACAATTCGACTGACTATGTTCTGGGAGATCTGGACATGACCCCGAAGAAGGTATCGCTGATAAATTGTCTGGTTAAAGTTGGAGATTAAGCATTGCCGGATTACTTTTGGCATTACGACTATCTAACCGTCAAGCCAGTCTTAATTCATGATAATTAATTTTTTCAGGTATTATTACTCTTTCTATTCGAAGAACTGACTGACACCATACTTTGTTTTGCTATATTGATTTATTGACGAAATAACTGTCAAATTATCATTTGTTTGTTTACTCAATGTTCATGAGTAAAACAGAGATTGTTTTGCTAATCTACACTCTATGGAAAATGGCTGCCATGTTGAACTTGAGCAACCAAAAAGCCATTCCCTACTCGGGTTTTTCTTCTCTACGAAGAACAAATTTCAAGACATAATTGAGATTGAGATATGAATCGTTCGCAGACATATTCTTCGCATTACAAAAAGTAGTTCTTAAAATCTCTCCTCAGTGCCAAAAGTAATCTGTGCAAGGGACACTCTCTGCTTAATGTACAGCTCTCTTATCTTATAGTATTTGATGACATAAGTTGATTTCTTTATGGCTTCCTTTTTGCTTTACAAGGTTCATTTCTAAAGTTATGAAAATTGTGCTATTCGAAAAATATTTGATTTTTCATTCCTGAGTAAGAAAATGAAATGTTTGCCGTTTTCTTAGCTTTATGAAACATTGTCTCTCAAGTCGTTCCTGAGTAATGAAAATCTCTTCATTTTTCAAAGGATGGCTTATCTAGCCTATTTGCTTGGCAAAGAATAATTGTTATGTCAGTGTTGGGTGATTAAGATGGATTTGTCTGCAGATTTCTTTTTGTTATAAGAAGAACACCTCTCATTGTTCTTGAGTGGTGGAGATTAAGTACATTTAGATAGTCCTCACTTTCCAAAGACCCGACCTTGTCCCTATTTCCTTTTTCTTGAAGAGTGAACATAAATGGGCTTTGGGTTTACTTCTGTCCTTTCGAAGAATGGCTATCATATTTTCACGAGTAACAAAACTTTTTGCGCAGGTCTCTTTGCAAAGACCAGCGTCATTTCATTCATGAGTAACGAAATTCATTGGTTGGTTTTAATATTGATATTATAAAGAACAGTTATCATGTTGTTCTTGAGTAAGAAAAAATCATTGTTTGCAGGTTTCTCTTAGCTTTAGAGAGACAGATCTCTCTTCATTCTTGAGTAATTAACATGATTGCTCGTTGGGTGTACATTTGATCTTACGAAGAAAATTTATCATGTTATTCTAGAGTGATAGAGATCAACTGTACTTCATGTCTGTCTTTTATTTACGAAGAACAGCTCTCCATTTCATTCTTGAGTAACCTAAGCAGAATAGTTCTAAGGGTTACTTCTGACCTTATGAAAAACAAATCTCATCTCGTTCTTGAGAAGCAAAAACATACTGTCTCCTGGGGTTTCTTCGCTCTGCGGAGACCATCAGGCCTGACATTTATCTGTAATGAAATAAATTATATATGGGGGTTTCGTTTCCTCCTTATGTAGAGCAACATTCTAGGCAATAGGAAACAAGTCTTGAGTAGCGAGGATGAAATGACTACCCCGGTTTGTACTCTTTAAAAGAAATAAAATAATAATACTAATAATAATAATAATAATAATAATAATAATAATAATAATAATAAGAATAAGAATAATAATAATAATGATAATATTAATAAAATATAATGATGATGAAAATAAAAACACTTTGGTCATTATGGATGTACGCTCCATTTTACGAAAAAGGAATATTATTTGGACAACGAGTTAAGTCATAAAAAGATCTTGAGCTTCTTTTCCATGTAGAGCAAACTCAATGAGAAAAAACCATGAGCTGTGCTCTTAGATGATACTTTTCTCTTTACCTATATAGGTAAAGTGACAAATCTGTATTCGAGCCCATCGTAGGGCACTAGGAAAGGCATTCAGTCTTAATTCTCCACCCCCATTCGAATGGGGATTAATAGTGCCATATAAAACGTCAAACAACAAAACTTGCTTACTCTAAATTCAACTTTATAACTAGAAACAATTGTTCTTGAATTGAAATTTCAGTTTGTAGAAATAATAATTACAATATTGAAGGGCTACATGTTATTCGTCACCATGATGTACTCCATAATTTTTTTGAAGACATCTAGAAGATACGATTTGTATATTCGAAAATTGCAAGAATTTCTCGGATTTACATATATTCTCTTCCGTTAGCTATTCCAGAGCACCTAACCCACGTATTTCACCCATATCTAACCTTATGCCCTCCCCTACTTTTTCTTCACGCAAAGTCCACAAGGTTCTTCGTTCTCTAAAGACGAACAAATCATCTGAACCTTAAGGAACTTGCAGATAAACTGTCTCCCCTGCTTTGCCGTCTTTTTTGCCTTATTCTCTCAACCAGTATCTCTCTTTCAACTTGGAAGCATTCTTTAGTTCAACCTGTTTCTAGGAAGGTTGAATTTCTATTCCTTCCGATTACCGACCAATGGCCCTAATTTTTGGTATCACTATAGTATTCGAAATTTTCCGCAATTCTCACTTCTTATAGCATCTTGAATCTAACTGGCTTATTTCTGATTACTAGCACTACTTTTGCAAGGCAAGATCCTCTGGTGACTACCTGTCCTATCTCAGACATGTATGGTCATCTTCTCGGTTTTCTCTCTGGCCATTTTATATCTGTGATTATTGATGGAGCAATATCTAGCTCATTCCCAGTTACCAGTGGTGTAACACAGGGTTCTCGTCTTTCATTTATTCTTTTCCTTCTCTTCATCAACAATCTTTTCCAGTCCCCATCTTCCTCTTTTCTCCACGCCTTTGCCGACGATTCTACCCTTTATTTTTCTCTGCCTTGTTTTCACAGCCTTCATCGGCTACTCGTCTTCAGTCTCATATAACTTTTCCTTTAACTCTCGTCTCTGATGAACAGTTAAATTTAATGCTTCCAAGACACAATTTCTGGCTGTCTCTTTATCTTCTCCACCTGAGAGCTCTATTGTCTTCGAAACTAACGAAATTAACCCTTTTCATTCTATGAACATATTAGAAATGCAAATAGCCTTTAACTTGTCTTGGAGGAGTCATATAATACTAATTTCTAAATCTGCTTCTAAGAAATTGAGGTTTTGTTTCGATTTATCATTACATTTCCTCTTTCCAGTTACTTAAAATTCATAAAGGCCTTATCCGTATCTGCTCAGAATACTACTTGCACATCTGGGGTGCTTCTCATAATGATCTCCTTGATAGGATTGAGTGTAAGGCAGTCAGACTCATTGATACCCTTCTTCTTACTTGTACTCTGGCCTCTCTTTCTCTCTGCCATATGGTATCATCCCTTTCTCTATTCTATTTTTACTGCTTACATCGCTGCTCTGATGAGTTGGTGAGTTGCATCCCTCCCCAGCTGCCGAAGCCGTGTAACACTCACCAGGTTACCTCGTTTCACAGGTACTGTGGAGAGCTTTTGAGCTCGCAAATTGGTCAGTCCAGTGACTGATTTTTCACATCTTACTCCAGATCCTGGAACGCTCTTCCTCCTTCTGTTTTTATTTTTATTTTTTTTTTACTTATCTTCCTTCAAAAAGAGGCTCTATAGTCATCTCAGATCCTAATCCTGCCATATCTTTAGGTTTGCATTACTTCTGCTATTCTTTCAGTCTGTCCTTTTCCTATTGTTTATCATTCTCCTATTTCAGCCTTATCCTTAAGCTTTTACTTTTTTTGTTGTCTAGGCTCGATGAGGGCTATTTCTTAGCCTTTCCCGGCATCACACTCATAAAAAAAGAAGTGTATATATTTAAGCAGATACTCCCCTTAAAGAAGGGGGACAAGAATACTACCTCCATGTTCCCCTGCGTGTCGTAAAAGTTGACTAAATGGGGCAGAACGAGGGGACTGAAAATCTCCTCCTCTGCATTTTCTGCCAGCAGAGAGTCAAGATATTTTTCTCTGACTCAGCCACCCCTCTTACAAGGGGGAATATGTTATATACATAGGCAATTACTTGAACTTATTTATTTTCCTGCTGTTGTGTTTATATACAATACTTATACAATAAATGAGATTAAATATAAGTTATAACTCTCTCTCTCTCTCTCTCTCTCTCTCTCTCTCTCTCTCTCTCTCTCTCTCGCTCTCTCTCGCTCTCTCTCTCTCTCTCTCTCTCTCTCTCTCTCTCTCTCTCTCTCTCTCTCTCTATATATATATATATATATATATATATATATATATATATATATATATATATATATATATATATATATATATATATATATATATATATATAACAATAAATGAGATTAAATATAAGTTATAACTCTCTCTCTCTCTCTCTCTCTCTCTCTCTCTCTCTCTCTCTCTCTCTCTCTCTCTCTCTCTCATATATTTATATATATATATATATATATATATTATATATATATATATATATATATATATATATATATATATATATATAGATAGATAGATAGATAGATAGATATTATATATATAGATATATATACGGCTACTGTGAGGAATGTGTGGAATGCTGTGAAAGAGAAAGTGGAGGAGGGAGTGGAAGAAGAATGGGGCTGTTTCAAGGAAGAAGTTATGAAGTGTGCCGAAGCAGTGTGAGGAAGGAGACTAACTGATGGAAGTAAAAAGGATGGTGGTGATTGGTGGAATGAGCAGGTGAGTGCAGTAGTGGCTGAAAAGAAGCTGGCTTTTGAGGTATGGTTTCAGGTATGTAATGGAGAGGCGTATGAAAGGTATTGTGCAAAGAGGAAATTGGTGAAGTATATGATGAAGGAGGCAAAGAAAGAAGTGGATGTAAGGTGGATTAGATGCATGTCTGAAAAATTTGAAAGGAATGAAAAGATATCTTGGAAGGAAGTGAAAAGAGTGAGGAAAAGCGAGTGTGGTAGGGAAGAGAGGGTGAAAGAAGCAGATGGGCAATTGCTAGCAGATGAAATAAAGGTGGAAGAGAGCTTGGCTGAATATTTCATGAACCTGCTAAATGAGGAAGATGATAAAGAGGCAGAAATTGTGGCTATGGGAAATGAATGGAGAATACCAGTGTTAGGTGATGAGGATGATAGAGAAATAACAAAAACGGAGGTACATTTGGCAATGAGAATAATGAAAGCAGGTAAAGCACCAGGGATAGATGGATGTCATGTTGAATGCTTGTCAGTATCGGAGTTCCACAGAGTTCAGTTGTAGGGCCACTTTGTTCCTTGTATATGTACATGACCTACCAGAGTGTGTAAATTTATTCATGAATATATTTGCAGATGATGCAAAGATTGCAAAGAAAGTAAGAAACGAGAACAATGGTAGAAAACTTTAGGAGGACCGAAATAGTCTGCATGAATGGTCAGATAAGTGGCAAACGAAATTCAATACTTCAAAGTGTAAGGTAATGAGAATGGGTACAAGTTCAAGAAGGCCCAAGCTTGACTACTCGGTGGGAGGAGCAGAACTTCAAGAGACAGAGAATGATGAGGGTTAGCCTTCACTCACATGGACAAGGAAATGTTCATAAATATTCATGTAACCTATGTGAGGCCAAAACTTGAAAATGCAGTCTCCTTTTGGAATCCTCACTTGAAAAATCACGCTGCTAAGATGGAAAAAGCTCAAAAACATGGCACGAATCTGATGTGAGAAATACACAATCTCAGTTATGATGAGAGGGTCCACTTGAAGCTAGAAGAATGAGAGGGGATATTGTGACAGTTTTTAACTTTCTTCATGGTTATGGCAGAGTGGATAGGGATCGATATTTTGATATGGCTGGCACTAGAACTAGAGGTCATAGTTTGAAGGTTCGTAAGAAAAGCCCTTTGCAAGATGCAAGGAAGTACTTTTTTTAGTGTAAGAGTAGTTGATAATTAGCATTTGCTAAGCGAGGAGGATGTTAATACTAATTCAATCCATAATTTTAAGGGCAAGTATGATAAGTATCAGTAAGTAGTAGGTTGGCCATGGCACCAGTCGCCCGTTGAAAGACTACGACTGAAGGTATTAGGATTCACCTAGGACTGGTCCAGACAGTTCTGGGTTGAATCTTCCTGCAGGATGGTTCTTTTCCTCATGGCTACATCTACACTGAATATTCTGGTGTATTCATTATGCATCTCTTGCTATTCCAGTACATTTGATAAGTCACAACACTCCCCACATCTGTCTCTTTTTCTCTCTTTTTCCCACATATTTGCTACTATATATGGAAGGTCCACAACTAATGGCCCCCAGTACCCGGCATAGAGGGGTGCGAAGAATCTCGTGTTCCTGATCGTTACGAACATGCAGCAAACATTCTTGACCTATTTCTTACTTCTAACCCTTCAAACTACTCTTATTCTGTGCTTTCCTCACTTGGAAAATCTGACCACTCTCTGATCTCAATCTCTTCCATTTTCGCTCCCCCTCCACCAATCCCTCCTACTCAGCGCCGCCTTTGGCACTTCGAGTGTACTCAACATGATAATTTGCGTAACTTCCTCTTTTACTCCCATGGGATGATTACTGCTTTCGGTCCTGCAACCCTGATCAGGTAGCTCTAAAAGTTGCCGAGATCATGACCTCGGGAATGGAGGAGTACATCCCCTCTTCTACAAAAACTTTCTCTCCCCCTAAACCTTGGTGTGACCGTGCCTGCTCCATGGCTATCCAAGCCAGGAATCGGGCACACCGATCTTACCAAGCCTCTACTTCTGATTTAATTCGTTCTGCTTTTATTGTTGCTAGGAATCGCTGTACTGCTCAGATTCGAAGGTCTAAGGCTTCCTTTATAAGAAGGAAAGTTGATGACCTTAACTCCTTTCCCACTGACAAATGCTTCTGGTCCTTAGCCAAGAACCTCTCCAAAAACTTCTGTAAGTCAGGCTTTCCCCCTCTCTTTGTTCTGATGGTTCTATAGCTTGCTCTCCCACTGCCAAAGCCACTCTCTTTAGCTCTCATTTTTCTGCCAACTCTTCTATCAACAATTCCAGCACACCTGTTCCTCAATCTTTACCCCTCCCTAACCCTATGCCCTCCCTTATCCTTTCTTCATGCAAAGTTCATAAGGTTCTTCACTCGCTAAAGATGAAAAAGGCATCTGGTCCTGATGGTATCCCTGCAAGGTTCTTTAAGGAGTTTGCAGGTGAAGTGGCTCCCGTGCTCTGCCGTCTTTTTCACCACATTCTGTTAACCAGTATTTATCCTTCATCTTGGAAGCATGCTGTAGTTCAACCTGTTCCTAAGAAGGGTGACCACTCTATTTCCTTCAAACTACCAACCTATTCCCCTAACCTCCTTTATTGCTAAAGTTTTCGAAACTTTGCTCAATGCCCACTTCCTGAAACGCCTTGAATCTAAGTCGATTATTTCCGATCACCAGTACAGCTTCCTCAAGGAAAGATCCACTGGTGATCTCATGTCCTATGTTACTCATGTATGGTCATCTTCTCTGAGGAGCTTTGTTGAATCCTTTGTCGTCACCCTTGATATCTCTAAGGCTTTTGACAGAGTCTGGCACAAGGCTCTGTTGGCCAAACTCCCTGCCTATGGCTTTACCCCTTTTCACTGTTCTCTGATTTCCAGTTTTCTTACTGACCGTTTTATATCTGTAGTTGTTGATGGTGCGAAATCTAGCCCTTTCTCTGTTAGCAGTGGTGTTCCAGAGGGCTCTGTTCTTTCACCTACTCTGTTCCTTCTCTTCATCAATGATCTTCTACAATCCCCATCTTCCTCTCTTCTTCATGCCTTTGCTGGTGATTCTACCCTTCACTTTTCCTCTGCCTTTTCTTCACAACCTTCATCTGCTACTCGTAATCACTCTCGTATCACTCTTTCTTCTACTCCCAACTTCGATTTGCAGAGGGTATCTGAGTGGAGCACTCAAAATTTAGCAAAATTCAATGCCTCCAAGACGGAGTTTCTGGCTATCTCTTTATCTTCTTCTCCTGATAACCCTATTGTCTTTGAAGCCAACAAAATTTACCCTCTTAATTCTATCAACATATTAAGAATCTATATAGCCTCTAACTTGTCTTGGAGGAATCACATGATCCAAATATTTAAATCTTCATCCAAAAAATTGGGGGTTTTGTTTCGATTCTGTCATTACTTTTCCTCTTTACAGCTGCTTAAAATTTATAAAGATCTTATCCGTCTCTGCTTAGAATACTGCTCACACATCTGGGGTGCTTCTTTTTATACTTATCTCCATGACAGGGCTAAATCTAAGGCAGTCAGACTCATTAATGATCCCTCTCTTACTTCTAATTTTGATTCTCTCTCTATTCGCCGTAAAGTATCTTTCCTTTCTCTTTTTTATCGCTACTACTTCCATCGCTGCTCTGATGAGTTGGCGTGTTGCATTCCTTCCCCACTGCCAAGGCCGTGTAACGCTCGCCAAACTGCCTCATCTCACAGGGACTGTGTGGAGATTTGTAGCAGATTAGTCGGTGCAGCGACTGCTTTTCCCATCTACCTCCAGACTCTGGAACTCTCTTCCGCCTTCTGTCTTTCCTAATTCTTATGACCTCTCATCCTTCAAAAAGCAGATCTATGGTCATCTCAGGGCCTAATTCTCCATATCTCTGGGTCCTCTTTACTTTGACTGCTTTTTCAGTCTGTCGTTTTCCTTTGTGGGTTCTTACCTCATCTCTGCCTTGTCCTTAAACTTTTTTCTTTTCCTTCGTCTTGGTATTTCTCGTGCCCGGGCCTTTATTGATTAGGGCAGTTTTTGCCTATCCCGGGGTCACACTCATAAAAAAAAAAGTACAAAGTGGAACCGACCAGGAGATGGGAAATTACAAGCTAGGAGCTCTTTCCCGTAAGCAAAATTAGGTAATTACACACACACACACACACACACACACACATATATATATATATATATATATATATATATATATATATATATATATATATATATATATATATATATATATATATATATATATATATATATGAATCATTACTTAGTAATCATAAGTCCTAGGTTCGAGTCCCGGTCGGGGTAAAAAAAAAATGATTCATGTTTTCACATATGTAATGTGCTTATTTGTATATATATATATATATATATATATATATATATATATATATATATATATATATATATATATATATATATATATATATATATATATATATATATATATATATATATATATATAAAGGATTATCCCCAACTGTTTAGTACCTATTTATAACGTATAAATTTTACTAGTAATAAACTTTTAATTTATTTAATGCTATATGTTTTAAAGATATTTTCATACATAGCTGAAACAACATAGGTATATAACACAAATAGGAAGTTTTAATCCATATATCTTAAAATTGATACAAAGGGATATCGAAAGAATGTGAAAATTCGAATTGATTGATTACGATATTTTGTAATAATCCCATTGCTTCATAAGCTCCAGCTGATCGTCTCAAATGATCGTGTATTCTGTGGATATACACGTGTATTCAAGATTTTCATCTGAATTTAATTAAGTAATATCATTAGGTACATTAGGATTATTACAAAAACATTATTTTTCCAAAATTCCCGCAATGAATCATAAGCATTTAAATTTCATTTCTACATGCTTTTACTATCCCTTCTTATCAATTTAAAGATTAAGATATATGGATCAAAAAGTCCCTGTTTGTGTATTGTACCCATTACATTCTTCGTGGTACTATATTATCTCTCACCAGGGATCAAATCCTACTTACTTTGACAGTCCACCTGTATGGACAGTTTCCAATGTCACCTTTGAATTCCTTAGAGATCTTTCTTTAAAGTGTCACCACTTCTTGAGAAAAAAAAAAGAACAAAGAAAGCTCTCACTCTCCAAATAAATGGTCACTTCTTTTTTGGGAGAAAAAAAAAAAGCAAGGAAAGTGTTCCATCTGTTTAGGCATTTAACGAGCGACCAAAATGGAAATAACTTCTTATTAGTAACGTAAATGGATCGTATATTCTTATCGCTGTCTTCAGGGTGATATATATTTTGTATTTAATCTACAAATAAATCTATTTATTGTATGTATTTTGAAATGGCAATTATCATATTAAGAGTGATATGTGTGTTTGGTATCTTTAATCGGAAAGAAGCAAGATATATGTCATTTATTTAAGTTTTACGACATCGCCTGCCAAAAAGATTTAGAAGAGCTTGTAGATATTGTGAAAGATGTTGATTATAAACACATTACAAGATATGTTGTTATCGAGTTCTTAATCATACAATGAGGAAATTGTTTTTTTATCTTATCTATCGCGTACTAGAAAGATAATATGGGATTTGTATTTAGTTCTTGTTTGAATAATACTAGAAAGACCTTTTAATGAATTCTTAGCTCTTTCATTCTAATAGAAAACTCTATTCTTTTTCATCATATCTTTTCTTTCTCATACTTCTGTACTAATGGCGGTACCTTTTATAATATCAGTTTCCTCATACTCGTAAATATTGACTTTTCTTTCATCCCTTCTTGTCTTTCTCATACTAGAAGAATATATATATATATATATATATATATATATATATATATATATATATATATATATATATATATATATATATATATTAACAAATTAAGCACATTACATATGTGAAAACATGAATCATTTTTTACCCCTGCCGGGACTCGAACCTAGGACTTATAATTACTAAGTCAAGGCGCTACCAACTGCACACCACAGAAGGTTAAAAGGAATCCAACCTTATAGCTTATATCTGCTATACTTAGGAATGAACGCATTCTATCTGAATGCGACTATGTTCATATTACAGATTCCCCAACCTCACTCGTGGCTTCATTTTCGCATTTAATTCAATTCCCATTCTCATTCGGGCTACACAATAACCAATTAAGCACATTACATATGTAAAAACATGAATCATTTTTTACCCCGACCCCATAAGTCCTAGGTTCGAGTCCCGGTCGGGGTAAAAAATGATCCTATAAGGGACAATTGTCCTAAGCAGCCATTGTTTTATGAGGTAATTGTCCTACCATCCAAAGAAAAATTGCCCGTGGTGAGAATACTTCATTATATTTAAGATTTGTATGTGAGCCTTTGTAAACTTATTGATAGCTCCATATCCCAATGCTACGTGGTTCTGGCCAAGAGAAACCTTAAGAATAACGTTGGGTTAAATGAACGAGATACCTCTTGGTTGAGAGCCAATTGTTAAACCCACTGAACTACCAAAAGATTTCTGTATATATTTTCTTATTGAAAGGCCATTTTTGCGCTCAGTGAAAGCCTAGTATGTGAATATTCTGTTGTACTATTGACCTCAGACATCCAAGTTTTTACTCAAAACATTGCTGACTTGACAAAGTCTACCATCCGCATGAGGAGTGTTCTACCCTCTTCATATTCTCAACAGGTGACCCTGGTGAAGTGCAGTCCAATGAGTTATGTTGAGAAATTGATTTCAGAACCACTTGGGATGGACCTAATACACTAACAAATGAGCTACCGAGATAAAAAAAAAAATATTTGACCATAAGCTATAAATAAATATACAAATAAATATATAAATATTCAAACGCCATATGAATTATGTTGAAATGACATAGTGATATTGACGTTCAACATTATTTTATTATTTTGGTATTACCGGAATTGTGTACATCATCACTTTATTATTATTATTATTATAATTATTATTATTATTATTATTATTATTATTATTATTATTATTATTATTATTATTATTATTATTATTATTATCATCTCAGGATCTCTGAGGGGGAAGGGAGATAATAAATCATATGTGTTCCCCTTCGTGTCGTAAAAGTGAAAAAATGGTGTGGAGTGAGGGTACTGAGAATCTCCTCCTCTGTATTTTCCCCCAGTAGAGAGTCAAGGTACTGTATTTGCTTTGGCTCAGCCTCCCCCTCACAAGGGAGATTATGGCTCTTGTATATAAATAGACAGATTATGAATGCAGCCATTATCTCAACTTATTATTGTTCCCAATCCCGGATGAATGGAATTTCGTGTCAGGAAGGACACTAAACGCACGCCTCCAAGCAGACAACGAGTAGACGATTTAATTTGAAAATATAAAAGTATTATCTTTATAAGTGAGAATTATTATTTGACTATTCTTGAAGCCTATCTTTTTACTGTTTATTATTTTCCTATTTCTGTCTTGTCCTTAAGATGCTACTATGTCATTAATGCTTTCTTGATGCCCGGGCCCGATGATGACAATATCCTCTGACCGTTCCCGTGTCACACAATAAAATACAAATATTCATGTGAATATCTTCCCCATTATTATTATTATTATTATTATTATTATTATTATTATTATTATTATTATTATTATTATTATTTACCAATGAGTAAATCAATAGTAAGTGAAGAAATGGTTAAAAAATGTATAGAGAAATTAAAGAATAAAAAAAACAGGTGGACCAAACGGACTAAAAGTTGAACAGTATAAAGTTTTAACAAAAAGTAAAATATGCTTAGAAGTTTTAACAAAATGCTTTAAGAATGCAATGGAAAAAGAAGAAAAGATAGATAAATGGAAAATTTCAAGAACAAAAATGGTTGAAAAGAAAAGGAAACCTACGGCTAAATATTTAAGGCCAATAGCGTTGACAAATGTTTCATATAAATTGTTTATGATGCAAATAAAGGAGGACATAGAAAATCATTTAATTAAGAACCAAGAAAATAAGGAAACACAGGCAGGTTTTACTAGTGGAGCAAAAATAGAAGATAATCTGTACATCATACAGTACTGTATACAAGAAAGTTACAAAACCAAAAAGCCACTAATAATTATCTCAATAGATTTTAGTAAAGTATATGACTCCATTAAAAAATAAAAGATGATAGAAGTAATGAAAGAGTATAAAAATCATCCACAGATAATAGAAGCTGTAGCTAATATCTGTTCAGAAGATAGAACGTACATAGATTTAAGAGGAAAATTAGGACAAGAAATGAAAGTAAACAGCGGTATAAAACAGGGTTGTACAGGTTCAGCTTCTTTATTTATATTTATGACATATACCATTATTAAGAGGATAGAAAAGGAAGGTAGAGGATTTAAGAATAAAGATATAACTTTAGGCACATTAGTTTTTTGCAGACAATGCTCTACTGTAAGTAGACTCTATAGAAGATGCAAAATATAATATAAATCTAGTAATAGAAGCAGAAAGGCAATGTGGATTGGAATTGGATAGAGGCAAGTGCAATTTGATAATATATAACTTGAAAGAAAAACCTAATGGGCTAGATGGAATCAAGATAGTAGATAAACTGAAATATTTAGGAATAACTATAGATGATAAAAGGAATATGCTTAAAACGCAATAGCAAATAATGATAGAAACAGCACACAAGGTAGCCAATTTAACATATACTGAAATATAAAAGAGTTGCAACAAAATATCAATAGGGAAAATATATTGGAAGAATATAGCTTTACCATCAATTGCATATGGCATAAACATTATAAATCTAACAGAGACTGAGATTAAAATGCTACAGAGAATAGAAAAAGGAGTTTATAGAAGAATTTTAGGTGCTACTAAGGCTACTGTTGCAGCTACTCTTAGAGGGGAATTAGGAGCATCTTCTATGAAAACAAGATTGTTAACTTCAAAACTACAATACATAAACAGTATAAAAACTGGAAGTAAGGAAATATTAAAAACAATATTAAGGTTGAATAAAGAGAAAAATAATGACTGGTGTAAAACCATAGACAGATATATGAAAGAAGTAGAGATAAGTTATAGAGAAGTGATAAGCTGTACAAAAGAGGAAATCAAGAATAAAGATGAGAATTTGGAGCATTGAATAATGGAAGGAAGAGCTACATAGTAGAGAAATCTTGACAATATATAGGAAATGGGAAAAAAAGAAATCAATGAAGAATATATATGATAATAGATATTCATCAGTCCTCTTTTTTTAAAAGCAAGGACAAATACATTGCCATTAAATAATAATAATAAAAAAATATATTTACAGATGAACAAATAGTGTGCGAAGTATGTGGTGCAGAAAATGAGGATCTAACCCACTTTTTATTATTTTGTGAATATTACAGAACAGAAAGAAACAATATTATTGAATTACCGTGTACAACAACCTTATGAAGAATGCCTAAAAAGAGTAATGGGAAGATGCATATATGAAATGAAAAATTTAAAGTAAAGAAAGAATATACTAATAAATTCTGGACACTGAGAGAAATAAAGATAAATGATGTACTGAAAGTACGTAACACCCAAAGACAATAATCAAGATAGGAGGTTCCGATTATTATTATTATTATTATTATTATTATTATTATTATTATTATTATTATTATTATTATTATTATTATTATTACTATTATTATTTGTAGGACAAAAAGCCAGCCGTTGTCATGAACTAAGATGCGAAAGTTTTCGAAAGAATAGAAATTTAAGGACAACTGTGTTACATGATTCATCCATTTTTTTTTCTTGCATAGTAAATTATAACAAACTTTAAATTATATGCTGCTTGATAAAAGGAAAAGTAACATTGTAATGAGAAGCCATTGTTTTCATTATTTTTAGTAGATTAGTTTAGATATTTAAGGCAAATTTAATTCATTTTTTTTTACAATATTGAAAATTCAGATGATAATTTTTAAATATTTTGTAGTACTATGAAACCAATATTCATAAGATAAGAAAAGTAACAATATATATATATATATATATATATATATATATATATATATATATATATATATATATATATATATATATATATATATATATATATATATATATATATATAATATATATATATATATTTGAATAATTTTTTACCCCGACCGGGACTCGAACCTAGGACTTATGAATACTAAGTCCTAGGTTCGAGTCCCGGTCGGGGTAAAAAATGATTCATGTTTTTACATATGTAATGTGCTTAATTGGTTATATATATATATATATATATATATATATATATATATATATATATATATATATATATATATATATATATATATATATATATATATATATATATATATATATATATATATATATATATATATATATATATATATATATATATATATATATATATATATATATATATATATATATATATATATATATATATATATATATATATATATATATTAATAACACTGACCTGTTAGCATACAGTCTAAAATGATAGGAAAAGCCCATCAAATAATACAACGAATATATATATATATATATATATATATATATATATATATATATATATATATATATATATATATATATATATATATATATATATATATATATATAATATATACACACACAGAGGAAATATAATTACAGGAAATTGTAGGAAGCATTAAAGGCGTTTTAGTTTTCTGGGGAACCGTACAAAAGGCTTCAAATATAGTAATTACTTCCACTTCATCAACAAGCACTACATGCTGACAGTGAGTTTATACAAATTTGAAGTTATTCCAAGGTCTTATGACAAGATCTTTGCTTTACTTGGTTTTCTGTCTGTGTCTTAACCACGATTCATGCGAATAGATCTTATTTTGCGTTTTTCATGTGATCGTTGTGTAGATTTCTAAAACTGTATTTGGTTGCCTTGCTTTTTTTTTTAAATGACTAAGGCAATTCATGCTCTGAGACTTTATTATTATTATTATTGTATTTTATTACCTTAATGTTCTTTTCGATTTGGAAAGTGGCAATATTTTAAGAGACTCATGCAATATTTAAATACTTCTGCTCTTTAGTGACGCATTTTGCAGAAAATAATAATAACAGGTAAGTGTGGAGTACTTTCTTAACCAAGAAGTATTTTCTAATGACATTGGTATTGTTCACGAGCACATGGGAAGCTCTTGTTGACCCTGAGTGTGTTGATGTCCTAGGGCCAGTGCTCATGCTCTCCTGGTTACTTTGGTGTATACACTGCTATTACATCTTAGTATTTGTTAATTTTGTACACCCAAAAAAATGGAAAATGACAGTCTGTTTTACTAAATATCCAAAAATATCAAGAAATTTTTTTTTTATTTTCGCTATGACACTTTTCGTAAGGTAATACCCCATGCAATACGACCCATACAATATTCTTAGCTAACATAACCAAGATAATTTTTTAAATGTAGTGTTCTTATTCAACTGAGCCACAGGAAACGCCTGGATACACACATTGTTCTGATATCGTAAGTATAGTGAGGATGCGTTACTGTTTTTATCAGTGCATGCACTACTATTACTTTTTCAGTACACTTGCAGTGCATATGATTTAAGCCAATCACTGGGCAATTGTATGTAAGATCTCCTTGGGGCATTAAGAAAGGCATCCAGCCTCAATTCTGCAGCCCCAACCTGTTTGTGTCTTCCCCGTATCCATTGGGGATTAATAGTGACACAAAACGACAAACAAGCTGGGGATCTGCATGTAACAAGCAGCCAGTTACTTCCGGTTTATATTTCCCGTGTATGTAGTCTGCAGTGAGTTATGCTTTCATTAAGCCTTTCATATTATTTGACGTTCTCTCTCACAGCTGTTGCACATTCCTGCAATAGCTCTGTTTTTTTCTTGTTTTGTTATGGAGTTTGTCAAGTACAGTTGTCCCTCAGCTCATTTGGACATTTGGTTCCTGCACTTCCCCATAAGTTGAATTTTGGTTATATCCAAAATCCTGGATTACTGAGGTTTCGTACTTACGACGTTTCGTATATAAACAAAACGAGGTTTCGTACAATAAAAAACGAGGTTTTGTACAATAGAGAACGAGATTTCGTACAATAGAAAAGTTCAATAAATTGAACTTTTGTTTAGGAAATATAACGCCACGATATTATTAGCTGTATATCAGAAAACTCCATTTTAGTATGTCACGTGATTTTGCGCATAAATTATGTTAACTACTGGTCAGACCTGTTCATTTTTCCGGTGTTTCAATGTAGAAAAATGGGGGTGCTGTTGGGTATTTTGGCGTATATTTAGGCGGTAAAGTGCATTTTAGTTTGTCTTTCTTTTTATTTTATTTTTTTGTAAAAATTCATTCTAGATGCATATATTAGTATTAATACTTACCTATATATTTCATTTTTCAAATCCTGATTAATCTTACACTTTAATTATGTTTCAACTGTGACTGATAATTAACACAGGAGATCTAAAGATTTTGATATCTTTGATGTGAAAGATTAAAGGCCGTTTATTTAGCACTTAACCTCACTATATATTAATCCTAACCTAACCTAACTTAACGATATGTTTTTGTAAATAATTATGTTTATAAGTTTATATGTATATTTTAAAATAAAATAACTTTTTAATTAATATTTGACTGTGGATTTTTTCTTTTAACGTTTTGGGAACCCCCAAAATGGGCCTCCTGCACTAGTATACCAAATACATCAGAGATTGGAACAAGAAGCACTTTATTAGCAATAATTACTGAATTGGCTCATAACGAATTTTTGAAAAAAAAATCTATGTACAAAACCTCGTCCGATTTTATATACGAAACGTCGTTCTCTGTATGAAACCTTGTTTTTATTTCTATGTTCGAAATCTCGTGTCCCCCATAATCCTTATATTGAAGTGTCAGAACTTGGCAAGCGTCCTATTCTCACCCTCCTAAGTACTTTAGATCATGCCTAGCTTACTGTAATGTAATTAAACTATAGCTAATACATTTCAAATTTGTATAAAAACTGTGCAGTAATTACTATAACTTATTTTTTAGGTGAAAATGTTCTGTATAGTTATTTTTTCTGAATAATTCCTACTGCAGTTGTTCACAATCACATTATTAATATTTGGTAAGATGCTGCACTTGTTTTAAGGACTTAAATTTATTTCTACGTTTTCTCTTTCCATATATTTCATTACTGTCTAAAAGTGGCCACTATTGTAGTTTTTTTTAGAAATAAAAATTTGCAGCAAGAATACTTGTTTATAATGTATTCTGTATGTCATCAAATGTTGAAGAATTTTCATAGCGAGGTGTATAATTACTGTTGAAATGGGATTTTCCAAATTGTTAAAAAAGTTATCATTAAAAGAAAATATGTTTTTGCTAAAACAGTGACGAATATTTTTGATAGTTTATGAATACAAAGATGAAATGATCTGAATAGGGTCTGAACTTACTCAAGAGAAATTCTAGGACATCCTGTGAAGGTACCCTTGCAGTCATGTAGTAGGTTGGCTCATAGCACCAGCCGCCCGTTGCAGTACTACAGCTGAAGGTTTTTTGAACTTAAATAGGTCTGTCCAGGACAGTTCGATGTTAAGTCTTCCTTCAGTTACGGTCCTTTTTCTATGCCTACAGCTACACTGAATGTTCTTGGATATTCATCGCACATCTTTTATTATCCCTTCACATATGACAAGTGGTTACACTCTCCATCTCTGTTTCTCTTTACTTTATGTTTTTTTTCATGCCCAGGCACGATGAGGGCTGTTGTATTTTATAATTTTTTTTGGCCCATCCTGGTGTCACAATCATAAAAAAAAAAAAATCTGGAAGTCTGCAATCAGATTTAAAATTGAAATTCATGTAATGGCATATTGGCTTCATTGAACTGTAACGCCAGTATCCTATAACATTGTTTTTGTCATGTCCGTGTTTCCATAAGTTTTAACCATTCTTTCTGTCACAGATATTGTGGTCAATCTACCTCTATTCATCGACTTGATGTTAGTTATCTGCAGTTTCATAAGAGTAGTAGTAAATATAGATTTCAGTTGAAGACAATAAATAGCACATATTAAGTGTATGCTAGCAGTTACATTGCAATATTATGATTATGAACACAGTATGCATGCCACATTTAAGTATTATGATATTTGTTCATACGTAAGTCCAGAATTATGCAAGTTAAAGTCTTTTTATGGTTTCCTCTATTTTTTTTTTCTTTTACATTTTGCTACTGGTATCTGATGGTCATAAACAAAAATTGACTGCAGATCAGAATTCCTGTATCTACATAACCTAACATAAAAGATTTACTTCCTAGTGTGTGTGTTTTACTACATTTCAACATTTAGTAAAGGGAGAAAAAAGATTATACAGCATTTGTACATTAATGAAATCCTCTTGTAAGAGGGTGGCAGAGTCAAAGCTCACCCATAAGCCAAACATACCTGAATCACTAATTTTAGCATCTTGGGGATAAAGAATTGTTACAATTTCCTCCCTCATCCAGCTTGGGTCTTCCACAGGGTAAGTGGATAAGAGTCCTCTATTGCATTTGTCTAGTGGGCAGGAAATGGAATTATTGTGCTAATTTGTCATTGCGATGTTTATCTTTTCAGTAATTCTTCAAGATGCCAAAGAAGAAAACCGGTCAGAGAAAGAAAGCAGAGAGGCAAAAAGCCCGCCAGAAAGAGTTGAGAAAAGCTCGTGGAAATCGCCCATTGGCTGAATTGCCTTGTAATTCTGTGATGGTAAGGGACCTTTTTATTACTTTTTCTGTCACTTATGGATAATTTTGAATGCTCTGGACTAGGTAATGACACGATTCATATATATATATATATATATCTATATATATATATATATATATATATATATATATATATATATATATATATATATATATATATATATATATATATATATATCCAAGCAAGCACATTACATATGTGAAAACATGAATCATTTTTTACCCCGACCGGGACTCGAACCTAGGATTTATAATTACTAAGTCAAGGCACTACCAACTACACACCACAGAAGGTATAAAAGGAATCCAACCTTGTAGCTTATATCTGCTCTACTTAGGGATGAACGCAGCTAGTACAGTGGTAACGAGCTGACTTCGCATTCACGAGGTCGAAAGATCGGTTCCCGTCCAAGACCAAGAGTTTAAGCTGTTTCCTGGCAGGAACTGCTGTGGTTGGGCACCACAGTGGGGGGTTGGGGCTTGCCCTGGCTGACGAATACCCATTGTATTGAAATGGAAATAAAGGTTTATTATTATTATTATTCTATCTGAATGCCACTATGTTCATATTACAGATTCCCCAACCTCACTCGTGGCTTCATTTTAGCATTTAATTCAATTCCCAATCTCATTCGGGTCATACCTTCTGTGGTGTGTAGTTGGTAGCGCCTTGACTTAGTAATTATAAGTCTTAGGTTCTAGTCCCGGTCGGGAGAGGATTGAAAAAAAGCATTAAGAACTGACAGCAAACAAACTTTCGATATAATGTCATCAGGGAAATAGCGTGCGAGGGTGTATCAGCTGATACGGAAGCGCCAAAATGTTTGCAGATAGAGGTTCATTCTCTTGCATCCTCCTCCTCTTCTACCACTTAATGCGATCGAATATTATGAAGAGACTTGGAAAAAGCGTTAAAAACAAAACTAGCAAACTTTCGATATAATATTGTCAGGGAAATAGCGTGTAGAGAATGTATATATTTCATTTAAGTTTCCCATGTACAGTACGATATACGTATTCTTTGTAATGAATTGTATATTTTCTTTTTTTCAGATGAAGGGAAATATTGATTAACTTGTGATATATACATTCCTATTGTATTTCACAATTTTATTTCTTTAACAGTAGCATTATAGCCGTGTTGTTAGGAAGGGCATCAAGCCTTAATTCCCCAGCTCCATCCTGTCTCCACCTCTACAATGGGGATTAATAATAGCACACAGAATGGCAGACAACAAAACCAACAGTAGCATAGTAGTATCTGATGTTTATTGTGTGTTCCAGGAGTGTGACAAATGTCAACGACGCCAAAAGAACCGAGCTTTTTGTTACTTCTGCCAATCTATCCAGCGTCTTCCTCAGTGTTGCAGTTGTGGGAAAGTCAAGTGTATGCTTAAAACTGGTGATTGTGTCATAAAGCATCCGGGAACTTTTACTACAGGTTTAGGAATGGTTGTAAGTATAATAAGGATATACATTAAAATAAGAGGCGTGCTAAATGTAGGAGACAGAGTGTCGTCTTTATACAGTGCACTTTCTCACTTAATCTTTGCCTGTGATGCACACAAGGCATACAAGAATATAATCATCCCAATAGAAGTAACTTTAACCTGATTGTTAAGAGGGAGGAGGGCAAGAACACCTCCTCCTTATTCCCCTGTGTGTCGTAAAAGTCACCTGAATGGGGCAGAGCAAGGGGACTGGGAATCCCCTTTTTTTCTATTTTCTCAAAGAGATTTCTTCTTTTTTTTCCCATCCACCCCTCCTATAAGGCAGATTATGGCTTTGCATGTAAACAGATAGTCTAGAGAGTTTGTGCTACTCATATATTTGTTTACAATGATATATGAATATTATTGAGTACAAACTTAGAAGCAGATAAGTTAATGAGTGAAATTTTCAGTATTATTAACCAATTATTATAAAATAGGCATCAAACACATCGAATTTTTTTTAGATTTATACTCTATATAAGTTACTTAATACTTTCTTTTATGAGATCTGCATTTCTTGTTGGTAATGATTAAAAAATATTTACAGTCCATAGATATATTTTAAAGCTCTGTCTTTGCATTTCATGTTATATTCAAAGCTTCAAGCACCAAAATTTTATTATTGCTAACTCTATTGGAATGTAAGGTATAGACTTGTTCTTTAAGATAGTACGTCAACATAACTTTGCTTAGTTCTAAAATACTGTCTTTCGATTGATATGTGATTAAATATCTTAATGAAAGAGGATAATATATGCATAGTATAAGAGTTTAAGCAAATAGTTATATTTTCAAGTAATACAAAATAGGCAAGAAAGTGTATATAGTTGTAAAATGTAATTATTTTGAATATAGTTACTGACAAGGTATAGATTGCAATTCGTCTATGAGTTTTTTCAAGAGATGCCAGTAGACCAAGCTTTGCAAGTTAGTAATCGTATTCATGTCTTTTTTCTTATTATTACTTTATAGCAATTTTATTTCCTGAGTAATCTACATATTTACAATCTTCCAGGGAGCTATTTGTGATTTTTGTGAGGCTTGGGTGTGTCATTCTAGGAAGTGTTTACAGACTCATGCATGTACATGCGCTCTCATAGATGCTGCTTGCGTTGAATGTGAAAGAGATGTAAGTATGTTATGTATGTTTGGATTTGTCATTGAGTTCCAAAATATGTGTAGTGCTCTTGGACAGAAATGCAACTGTTATTTTTAGTTGCTGTAATGATATTCTTATAGAGTGTCAGCATTTCATGCACCATTTGACTTTTCCAAAGCATGGTCTCTCATCATTTTGATTAAAAATCTAGATCTTCAAGTATTGCTAAGTCGCCTGACGACATCCATACAGCCGCTATTTAACATTAAAACTTTTATCCAGCAATTGCTTTCCTCTAGCATATTTTAATTATATCTAAACAATAAATATAAGATAGTGAACACCATAGTTATGGACAAAATCATTAATTCCTAATTCATATCAGTTAATACAGTAACGCCAGCTATTATTCTCTTCGTATTCTTAAAATCTCTGCTCAGTTTATACTGCTGTCTTAATATTAACAAACTTGGTATTGTTAAATTTCTTCAGACAAATAAGAAGGTTAGTTTCCCCACATTGTCTTCTGTTTTTCATCAGCAGCTCTTAGATACTGGAGATCAATATGTATAGATTTTTATATGGTTGGAGTTGATTAATAATATTAAAATTGCTTTTTGAGTTGAGTGTATTTGTAAGTAGCTAAAATAATGTACAATGAGTTTTTTTTATTTTAGAAAGCTTTGACCCTCATTCTATTAATGTTATTATAGTATTGAGCTGTAAGCAGAACTCTGTATATTTGAAAAGTTGTCCAGCTCTTATACTCGATTTACCTCTTACATTATATAGCTCCCAATTGCATGAAGCCAGTTAGTGTAAAAATAAATTTTCATATATCTCTATGTAGTATAGCATGTATTCTCTAACCAGAGACAGTAAGCCTTAACCGACAGAAGAAGCAGTAACGATATATGACAGACGAAAAGATAGTAAATGGTGGAATGAGGAATTATGAGGTGAGTGTGGCTGCAGCAAAGGAGTGTGATGTTGAAGCAAAGATGCAAAGGATGAAGGGGTATCAATTGAAAATTGGGGTAGAAAAACACATTGTGAGAAAGGCAAAGAAAACAACTGTAATTGGAGGTACATATTTGTGTGAACATTTTGAAAGGAATAGAAAGCTGTTGTGGAAGGAAGTAAAAAGAGCTCAAAGAGGTGTCTGGGGAGGAAATGGTGAAATGATAGGTCCATATAGGCAGTTACTAGCAGATGAGAGGGCAGTCAGAGTGAGATGTGCTGAGTATTTAGAGTTCTTGAGTGTAGATGATACAGTGACGTCATTGTGGCTGTGGGGAATATCAGGAAATTGCTTGCGGTAGGTAAGAAGAATGGTAGGACAGTTGTGAAAGAGGAGACACAAGTGCCATGGATAATAATGAAGGCTGGTAAGACACCAGGGTTAGATGGCTGTCATGTTAAATGCATCATGAGGTGGAGAAGCAACAATTGAGTGGATGATGAGATTATTTAATGTAATTTAAGGAAGGGGTTCCTAATTGATTGGAGGAGTGCATGTGTAGTCTTGCTTTACTATGAGAAGGAAGGAAGTATGTATGTAAAACTTTAAGGGGAATTAGATTACAACTAAAGTATGTGAATGAGTACTGATTGAGTGACTTAAGTAACAGAATAAAGGAATAGGGCTTCAGGAGAAGAAGAGTCTGTGTGAATCAAATGATTGTGATAGGTCTGGTGTGTGAGAAGTATTTAAAAAGTTGAGGATGTTTTTTGAGCATTCATGGACTTGAGAAAGAGTATGACAAGGTTGATAGTGAATTGTTATAGATTTTTTGTGGTTGTATGGTATAGACGAGAAGACAGTTGAAAGTGACAAAAAAATTAATAGAACGTTTGTTAAAGTTGCCACTGGTGAGTGATTGGTGTTAGGTGCATATAGTGTTTAGTCAGGGTTGTGTGATGTTGCTATGTTGTTCAGTGTGAAAAATGCGAGTGTTGGGCAGGAGTTTTGAATTTGTGAGTGAGAATGGAAAGTTATGGGAAGTAAATTAGTTGCCGCTTGTGGATGGCACTACTTCAGTGGCTGCTTCTGAGGAGACACTAAAACAGTTGAAGATGTAGTGGCCTGGATAAACCAGATATGTTTGCCTGGCCCTGTGGCAGATAATGTGTACCTAGCTGACACTGCTTGTGACCAAAGCAATGTGGCAGTGATGGGTGGGATTATTGCTATTCTTCCCCAAAGTGCTAGGATGCTACTGGCTGGGGTGACTGGGAAATCTCATGAATGTCTGCTTTGACTCGGACAAGTACCTTACAAGGAAAATTGTGGTCTTTGTATATAAAGAGATAGCATAACATACAGCAATGCTTTCCATTTGAATCTTTCTAATTATATTTAATCATTCAGAGTTATGAATCATGAAGCATGCACAAGACTTACTCCATGCCTTAAAGTTATTCCACATTCCGGCCTCCAGTTTCCCAGTTACGCCTTGATTGTATATTGCCATATCCCGTTCTTCAAAAACCTCCTGAAAAAGGGGTTCTTCACTCATCCTAAATATAACAGGGTTTCCATAGACATAAGGACATGATTAAGGAGTTCTCATTTTTGCAGGTTTGGAGTCACGGTGGCCGTATATTTAATTGTCACTTCTGCAAAAACTTTTTATGTGAAGATGACCAGTTTGAGCATCAAGCTTCTTGTCAAGTTCTTGACCAGGAATCCTTTAAATGTAAGTGTGTGTATTTATATTTTATGCATCACTTTTAATCCCCATTATTGGGAATGGACATGCAGTACAGGTGGGAAATTAAGGGTAGATGCCCTTCCTGACTTCCCACGGTGGGCTTGATCGTGGGGCTATCAATTCCTGTGTTGAGTATTCTAATCATTGAGCTACTTTGGTCCCCAGTCCTTTAAATGTAAGTACTGTATTTAATCCCTGTTGAAAGAGGAAAAGATCTCTGCCTTTGTATTTGTTGTATTATAAGAGGCAATTTAAGAGGATATTGCTGACGATGGGAGAGAAAGATTTAAACACTTGTATTAGCTACATTCCTACATATATATACAATGGCTGCTATCTCAATTGTAAGGGAGATTGCCAAGTCAAAGCACATATATCAGAGGGTAATATACCCCGATTATTCCCCTCAGCTCCTCGGAGAAAAAGGGCTACCATAAATTACTCCCCCATGGTTGAGTCATCTACAGCGAGTCTCTTCTGCTGTGAGGCCCGACAGCCGTAGCTTCTTTACCTGCTTATCATAAATATAATTGAAAAGGCAGATGGAGATGGAAAGTGAAAATCCCTCCCTCCCTAGTTATTCCTTTTTTTGACTAAGCATTGACAAAGAAGGCTAAGATGGGTAGGGTATAGTGGTGCCCAGTTCTCAATTTTTATAGCCACATTGATAGTTATCATGATGGCTTAGCATCATATGAGCTTCATTTGAAAGAAAATATAAATCATAATTTTTGAGCGAATATGGTAGAATATTAAATAGAGCATTAATAGACTCTTTAGTGGTGCCCAAGAAGGTGTTTGGAAGAGCATTGAATCTCGGTATGTTGACAAGAGAGATTGGTGGAATGTCTGACCATTATCTAGTGGAAGGAATATTGAGGTTAGATTAAAAATAGAATATGAGAAGATAGGGAAGAGGATATATACTGAAACAAAATGAACGGATTGAGGAACAAAAATTATAGTTATAAGGCAACTTTGGTGCATTTGTAAAATGTAATGTTAGGTGAGGTACTGAAGGGAATGGAATAAGAATGGAGATGATAGAAGGAGGATTTTTTAAAGCGTTTGGAAGTATTACGTGTGAGAGTAGTTAAATGGGTGCAGCAGAAGAAAAGATAATGAATGGTTGAATGAAGAGGTGAGTGCAACAGTGGCAGAAATTAAGTACACGTACGAGGAAGCGAATAGATTTGTGCAGTTACTAGTTGACGAGGGGTGACAGTGAGATTGTCTGAGTATTTTGAGATGTTGAATATAGAGCATGATAGTCAAGGTGTGATGGCTATGCAAGGTATCAGGAGATTGCTGATTATATATAACAGATAAGAAGAAGGGTAGGTAATATTGAGAGAAAGGGTACAAGTGACATGGAAAATAAAGAAATCTGGTAAGGCACCAGTGTTAGTGGGGCACCATGAGAAATGTCTGTCAAATTCTGGAAAAGCAATAATGCAGTGGATGGTTGAGGTTCTTGAATGTTTGATTTAGGAAAGGGAGGGTTCCAGTTGTTTGGAGTAATGCATGTGTAGTTTTACTATGTAATGGGAAAGAAAAGTATGCTTGTAGTAGTTGTAAAGGAATTAGGTTGTTGAGTATAGTTTGTAAGGTGTAAATACGAATATTGAATGAGGATTAAAGAAGAGGAACTTGTCTAAAATACTCATTATTTTAGTGTTGTAAAGTTTTAAACAGAAAAACCTGAGGCCTGGATTGGAAATTAGCATTGACATTGGCTGAATCTATGTTCACTATGTATCCCTTGCAGAATTTGAGTTTTAGAGCATGTTTAATGATAAGAGGTAAATATAATAATAATAATTATTAGTATTATCATAGTAAGTTTCATTTTCGTTATGTGGTGGTGACCACCCTGCAGGAGAGAGCAATACGCAGAAAATGAATTAACATCTACATAAACTAATTTATTATTATATTTAGGTATGTCATGTAACCGACAAGGACAGTACTCCTGCCTCCGCTGTAAAACATGTTACTGTGAAGATCATGTACGGCGTAAAGGATTCAAGTATGATAATAAGCAAAAAATACCCTGCCCAAAATGTGGTTTTGATACTGAAGAAACTAAGGAGCTTAGCATGTCCAGTAAGTATTATGATACTGTTTGTTTGCCTAAGTATCTATTTCTTTTCATGGCATCATCTGTATGTGTGTGTGTGCATGCTTGCATGTATTTATATATACAGTACAGTATCCCCTCGTTTATCGCTGGGGTTCGGTTCCAGGACCGGCCGCGATAATTGAATTTCCGCGAAGTAGGATCATCCTATATACATAGGTATTTTACATTTATTTTTACCTTTACTGTATAAACCTTCCCTGCATTGTTAAAAAACCACCCTTTACTTTATTAATAACAGCGTGCAAGCTTAAATTTATATGAAAGTGATAGGTAAACTTACCGTGAATGAGATGATGATGACGTGACATACTCATATACATTGCTATTTTATATTTATTTTTACCTTTACTGTATAAACCCTCCCTGCACTGTTAAAATACCTCCCTTTACTTTATAAATAACAGCATGCAAGCATAAATTTATATGAGCATGATAGGTAAACTCACCCTGAATGAGGTGGTGAAGACGTGTAAACTCCATAGGAAATTATTCCGCAGCCAATGACAGCTTTACGGCTGCTTTTTCGAGAGAAGAACATGGTAATGGGGAGTTGTTGTCGCTGTTTCTTCTTTTGTTGGAAGATGGTCTTGTAAGGAATCATGGCATCATCGAGAAGATTGCAGAAGGTCACCGAACGAACCATATTATCGTCATGTTCTTGCAAGAGTTGTTGGACTGCTTTCACATATTCATACATGGCTGCCAGACTTTCGAGTGTAAGGCCAGGTTCTTCGATTTCTCTGTGCGTCTCCTTTGGTTGCTCTTCTTCTCTTCTTCGCTCGCTGATTTTGTCATTTCCTCCAAGTCTTCATCAGTCAAAAGGCTGCGAGTGGCAGTCGATCAGTTCATTCACATTTTCACGAGTCATATCTTCAAAGCCTTCTCCTCCTAGCAGTGCAGCCATCTTCACAACTTTCGCAACTGCCGAGTTATGGAATTCGTCAGGAGCGAATCCCTTGTAGTCGTAGATGACTTCGGGCCACAATTTCTTCCAGCTGGCATTGATTGTGGCTGGCTTCATCTAATTGATTGCATTCTGAATATTTTGAAGGCATGTAGCAGTCGTTTAATTATGCCAGTAAGTCTTCATTGAGAATTCTTTGTACGAATCCATGGACTCATAGAGGTTCGCTGGGGCATTTCTTTCGTAGAGGGCCTTGAACGCACGTATAATGCCTTGATCCATAGGCTGAATCAGTGATGTATTAGTTGCGTGGCCATCAGCGTTATCCATCAAAAGAAGGACTTTAAATTCGAGGCCTTTTTCTGCAAGATAAATTTTGACCTAAGGGATAAAGCATTGGTGAAACCAGTCCGATGTGAGTCTTTTCGTGATCCAGACCTTAGGGTTATGCATCCAATACACTGGCAGCAGATTCTTATTCTTATTCTTTAAAGCCCTAGGCTTCTTTGATTTGTAGATAAGCCCGGGCTTTAACATGAAGCCTGCAGCATTCCCGAACATGATGAGGGTAAAACGGTCTTTGTGTGGTTTACATCCTGGGGCTTTAGCTTCTTCCTTGAAGAGAAAAGTCCGAGACGGCATTCTCTTCCAAAATAACCCAGTCTCATCCATGTTAAACACTTGCTCAGGAGCATATTCCCCTTCAGCGATAATTTTCTTAAAATCGTTATTCACATAATCTTCAGCTGCAGCTGTATCTGCAGAGGCAGTTTCGCCACAAACCGAAACGCTCTTTAGGCCATAGCGTTTTTGAAATTTGGCGAACCATCCCTTGCTTGCCACGAACGATTGTTTCCTCGGTGGAGAATCGCTGGAGGGTCCTGGTTGTGGGTCGTTGATATCTTCTTCTCTCCTCCTCCTCTCCACGGTCGCCACTGTTGTCGTCGGGTTCGTTTGCAGCGAATGTATCGTACAGCTTCTTCGCCTTTGTTTGTATGATATTGGTGTCTATGCTGATGCTCTTCTTTCTGCAATCAGCAATCCACAGGGCCAAAGCAGATTCCATCCGCACTATTATCTTATTGCGGGGTATTGCGACCAGGGTCGCTGTTTTGCTAAATGAAATAATCTCTGTTTTCCTGATAGTTGCCTCGTCCTTTTTGATGTAGCGAACAGTAGATCTGTTGAAGCCAAAATGGCGGCCGACATCCGCAAACCTTCTTCCTTTTTTCAGCATATCTAACAGCTTTACTTTATCTGTTATGGTTAACATCTTCCTTTGCCACTTAGGCTTATTACCAGAAGCCTTAGAAGTTGAAGGACGCTTGGAAGGCATGGCAAAGGTTGAAATACGTGAGTAATAAAAATCACAAGCACAACTTAAGAAGCACAATGCGAACGGCGCACATGTGAGTTAGACTGAACGAGTGAGGCAAGACAGTGGAAGATGGTGGGAGAACAAGCTTCAATCAAAAAGCCAATCAGACCCCATGATACAGAACATACAGAAACACAATTATGTGATTTGTCGTCGCCCACCCTTTCAGCCAATAGCATCCCTTGAACTATCTCACGTAGGTGCGAGCCTTTGCGTGTTCCAAGACACCAATATAGTGTACGCTATTGTACAGTATTTCACATGGTGCAGTACTGTGAGTTATATGTTTAAATTTATGTTTTTTACTATTTTTACTGTTTTATTACTCTTAGGCTAGGAAATACTTTTTTTTATCAATAAAATAATGAAAATACTGGAAATTTTAATATGTACTAGCGCACGTAGGTGCGACCCTTTTCATTTTCCGAAACGCTGATACCAGTATCATATTTTACATGGTGCAATACTGTGAGTATTTATGTTTTTTACTATTTTTTACTGTTTTATTATTCTTAAACTAAGAAGTAAATTTTTTTATCAGTAAAATAATGAAAATACTGGAAATTTTAATATATGCTATCTCACATAGGTGCGACCCTTTGTGTTTTCCGAAATGCCGATACCGGTATCGTACTTTCTGTGTTGCAGAGTTACATGTTTAAATTTATGTTTTTCTCTTACTATTTCTTACTGTTTTATTATTCTTATTTAATACATACATATACCTTGGCTGTTTCCCCCTTAAATTTTGGGGTAGCCGACATCAAAAAAGGAAATGAAAATATTGATAATTTAAATTTTTTAATATTGTAATATTCTCTCATATACCCAGAAAAAAAAAACGCAGTGCACTGAATTCGCGATAGATGAACCGCCATATAGCAAGGGGTTACTGTGTATGTATATATATATATATATATATATATATATATATATATATATATATATATATATATATATATATATATATATATATATATATATATATATATATATATATATATACACCTTGTTCCTTTTTTCCGCATCTTTTTTACTGCAAAATTGCAATAACGCCCCCCAAAAAATAATAGTAAAAAAATATGACAGTTGCGAATAATGTCCATGCAAAAAAAAAAAAAAAAAAAAAATTCATTTTAGTAAAAAATCGACCTCCTCGGAGGCACTTTTCCGCCATCTTCCTCCTACCTCTTAATGCGATCGGATATTATGAAGAATATTGAAAAAAAGCATTAATAACAAACAGCAAACATATTTTCAATATAATATTGTCAGGGAAATAGTGTGTGAGGGTATATCAGCTGATACGGAAGTAGCAAAACGTTTGCCGATAGAAGTTCGTTCTCCCGCATCCTCCTCCTCTTTTACCGCTTAATGCGATCGGATATTATGAAGAAAATTTTAAAAAAGCATTAAGAACAAACATCAAACATATTTTCAATATAATATCATCATAGGAAATAGCGTGTGAGGGTGCATCAGCTGATACGGAAGTGTGACAAAACGTATGCATCCTTTTCCTCACCGCCACCATCAGTGTTGCCAGAATAGATGAATGAGAGAAATGATAAATATAAAAAATATACATGTAAGCTGGTAAGTTATTTTAAGTATTTTAAAGATGAAGTACATTTTTATTTAGATTGCAGTATGTACTACCATCCTGTAATTAATATATATCTTAAAATGTACCATACATTTTAAAATAAAAATATCCACTTTATCTGGCAAGCCTTGCCCACCATGCATGTCCAAGTGTAAGCCTGTTGCCAACGGCATAATAGAGTGCATTAATTTGTTTACTGTGCAGTAAATCTGTATATCTTTTATACTGTACACTATTTGCATGTTATTATAAATAACTACAGGTCTTTTTGCTTTGTTATGTACTTATAAAATATGTTTTACTTATGTTATATCTTTGGTATAGTGTGTCTATGGACGGTTGTGCAACGAGCTATGCCCTTTATCATTGTTTCCTATGGAAAATGACTCATTTTTTCACGCGATTTTCCATTTACCCGTGACTTCTGAGAACCTATCTCCGCTTTGTTCTGAGAACTAGGTGTATATATATATATATATATATATATATATATATATATATATATATATATATATATATATATATATATATATATATATATATATATATATATATATATATATATATATATATACTCTGTGTATACACACTCACACACACACAGTAGGCATTACAATAGATGTAATCATTATCTCTCGAATATATCTTTGTCTTTTTGAGTGAACGAGGATAAGTAAATAATACTTAACCAAACTTGCCATAATAGAGAGTCTGCAGATTATTGTGAATAGAAAGATATTTCTTAGTAAGAGGGACAATTCTAAATTTTAATAAAACTCCTTTGATAAAAGTTTAGAGGAGAGAAGACGTACCTTGAAGGAAGCATGCAAGAGTTGTCAGCGTCGGATCCATCGCATTACCTAAGTTTTTGTGTAAATCAGGGTGAGCTTTTATAGCTTTACACGGGGCCCCGATTTACAACAAGGTTCCATTTCCGACAGCTGTCGTAACTCAGTTCTCATCGTAAGTCGGAACGCTCTTAAATACAAACCTAGTTCACCAATGCTAAAAATAAATACAGTAATCTAAAACAGAAAAAGAATCTAAGTTCATAATCTAGTACATAAAAATAGTAAAAGTTCACTTTACAATATTGCTTACCTTTACTCATATAATCTAAGACATAAAAGTAATAAAAGTACTCTATACAGTATTGCTTACCTTTACTCGTGTGGTTGGCTTGCACACTGGCCAGGGCATTGCAAGGGAGGGAGAGACTGACTTACAAGGAGGAGAAAACTGGAAAGGCAGGTGCTGAGAAGACTGGGGCAGGTGAGTCTGGAAAGGCAAGAGAACCTGTAGCAGATGCTGGAGCTACTGGGGCAGGTGAGTCTATAGAGGTACCTAAGGTAGAGGGTAGAGGATCTGTTGGTTGAGGCTCTGCCTTCATGAAGAATTGGTCGAGGTGAGTCTGCAAAGGATGCCCTCCTTCTCCTAAATCCATGATCCCTTTGGCAATCTTAGTGTACCTGACAGTGTTTGGGTCCTGAGCCTCAAACTTTGCCAACCCTTCCTCTATCAGGGCAAAAGATTCTTCAAGTTCCCTCTTGTGAATCTCATGGGCTTTGGGCTTGATACAGGTATTTCTTCCTCTTCAACCATTTGCTTCTCCAGTTGAATGAAGTCCTCTGCAGATAACTCCTTGCCGTGAGATTTCAGTAGCTTTGTTGCATCGTCAGGTCCCACTTCCAAACTGAGGTCCTTACTCAGGCCAAATACGTTCTTGGTGACATCCTCAACTGTCTCCTCAAAGCCTTGGAAGTCAGTCACAAACTGGGATCGTTGTTCTTCCTTCCAAGAAGCAGCAATATTCTTCTCAGCCTGAAGAATATTGTACAACTTCCAGAAGTTCTAGAGAGTCAAGTTCTTGTAATTTTCAGTTGCCCTGAGAGCCATAGCGATTATTCTGTGGAGGTAGTAGGCCTTGAAAGAGGTAATGACTCCTTGATTCATTGGCTGTAAGAAGGAAGTGGTATTAGATGGAAGGTAAACCACCTTTACATTAGGATGAAAGTCATCCAAATGGGGAGGGTGGTTAGGGGCATTGTCCAGCACTAGCAACACCTCAAAGGGCAGACCCTTGGAAGCACAGCACTCTCCACTTCAGGTACAAAATGGCTGTTGAACCAGACCTCAATTATTTGAAGGGTTATTCAAACCTTCTTATTGGACTTCCAGTTGACAGACAGTTGACCCTTCCAAATGCCCTCGTACCCTTGCATTTTCTGCCAAGTAAACCAACAAGGGCTTCAGCTTACAGTCTCCAGCAGCATTAGCCCCAAAAGCAAAGTCAGTCCCTCCTTGCTGACTTAATGGCTTGGTGCAGTCTCTTCCTCCTTGGCGATGTACGTATGGCGTTTCCAGAATAAGCCAAACTCATTCACGTTCAATACTTATTCGGCATGTAACCCCCCCTCCCTAATTATTTCTTCTAACACCCTGGAAAACTCTTTGGTTGCTTTCTCATCACCACTAGCAGCTTTAGCATGCACTGTTAGGTTATGCAAATTAGCAGGACCCTTAAATTGATGAAACTAACCCCTACTGGCCGTAAGCTTTTCAATTTCACTCCTATCCCTCTTTTCATGGCATCGAACAATCTTTTAGCTTTTTCCTGTATCAACGTGAGGCTCACTGGGATACGCTGTCGATTCTGGTCGTCCAGCCAAAGCACTAACAACCTCTCCAATTCGATCATAGACCACTACACTGCATAGTAATCGCAGTGGACATCATAGGAGCAGAACCTATTACATGTTCAAGATGCAGTCTTTATCCTTAATAATTATCGCCATAGTCGAATGGGCTAACCCCAGTGAGCAGCCAATGTTTGCAGCACTCACTCCCTTTACCAACCGTTTTACTATTTCATCTTTAATTTCCATTTTGATGACTCCTATTCTTTGCAGCACTGACATCAGAAAAATCACCACTACACTTGGGAGGCATAGTGCAGGTCAGTAACGAGTGAACATGAGCGAAACCAATGAGAGAGCAGATGAGCACAAGAAACAGTATGGCGTACAAGAATAAACTGAGTGATGCTTCCTCTTCTTTTTCTCTGTGTAATGCTGCATGATGATGTACTCTTTTGCAACGCTCAACAAACTATTTTGCATGAAGATCGTATTTACGGCTAGGTATTTGGTAAGTTTGTAAATAAATTAAATCTATTTCCTTCAATATAAGCAAATACTTAAACAAATGAATAAATAAAACCATTATCTTGATATATATGTATACAACAATGCCACGTGACAACGTATTCGTCCGCCACACTCAACAAACTGTCCCACATAAAATTGTATTTACGGCTGTGATTTTGGTAATTATGTAAATAAATTTAATATATTTCCTTCATATAACCAAATAATTAAACAAATTAATAAATAAAGCCATTAGCTATATATATACAAATACAACAGTGCTGCTAACTGTTTATTCGTCTACCTTGCTCACCAACTGTTCAGTGCTCGAAGTTTGTATTCACTACGCAAGCCAGGTAGGTAGATAAATTGATTTAATAATAATTTATGGGCCTCTTCCGTATTGCCGGAACATCCCAACTCGGGGACCACATAACCCAGGGAGTCCCTGTATTAACCTGATCCTGTGGTTCCATAGCTTGTTAAAACAATCCTTCCGATAAAGGTTATTTCAGTAGTCAAAGTATTATACAAAATAAATGTATGAATAAATAAATAAATATAAAAAAAAAAGACTTGTCAACATTTGTTAAGTTGCCAAGTATCATAGTTGTCTTTTTTCTTTTTGCTCTTTTCTCTTTTAATGAATTTTTTTTTTAAATCGAGTTACATTTTTTTATGCTCACTTGTGATAAATTTTGATCCTGTGATAACATATATTGGTTAATAATTTTCATGGGATCAATTGTTTTTTCCTCAGTTACGTATTTAAGTTTTTTATCATGTGGGTTATTGTTTTATCACCAGAGTCAGATTTAAGTTAGGATGTGTGTTACCAGAAAAATTTTTTACTGAGGAAATTAACTAATTTACTATATTAGATTTCATATTTAGATATAGCAATTCTGTGTGAAGTTAAATAAATACCCTCCCCAACCATCCAGTGGTTGGGGAGGGTGGCAGAGGATCCCTAGGGGTTGTAGGTGGGAGAGTAGCTCTTAGGAGCTGAAACTAAGAGTCAGGGACCTTGAGACCCTTGTAACAAACCTGGATGATATAATTCGGAATATGGATAGAGAAATGAAAGAAACTGAAACACTTAGATGATAAGAAATTTAAAGGAATATACCAAGGCAAAAGCGGAAGATAGAAAAAACTTGAAAAATTAATAAAAAGCCAGAGGGGGTTAAGAATGAACTAGAAATCAGAATTTCTAAGCAAGAAGATAATAATAAACAGTTGTGTGACAGCCTGAATGAATTAAATGTTAGTTCACTACTCTTTTCTGAGAGAGACGAGATTGCATGTTGGAATACCCAGATAAAGGAAAACATCAAACATTTAGAAAAGAGTTTCAGGAGCTGAATACGGATCTTGATGCTAGTACATGATCCTTTACAGTTATAGTAAAGCAAAATGGGCCAGGAAAAGAGGCATTGAGAGAGGTGGCACTGGAAAATGTAAGTACGGTTGACTACAAAGTAACAGTATTAGAAAAAATGAAAGATGTAATTGAAAGGGCCAATCCACTGATCACACTGGCCCTTGATAAGGAGAAATCAGTGGTAATCTTAGGGATAAATGAATACCATGTGTCAACATGGCCTTGGAGACTTGAACATAATAAAGCTAGGGTTTTAAACCTGATAAGAGAGCTTGGAGTGGTATGTGGTTCAGAGAATATTGTAAGCATTCATTGAATTGGAAAATATTCTAGGGAGGGAAAGGCAAGAATAATGAAAGTAACCTTTGAGAGAGGGGGACACATATAGAGAAGTATTGATGTGGGCAAAAAACGTAGAAACCTTCAAAAATTCAGAATTTTTCATTAGACCATATTGAATACAGGAAGAGATGGAAAAGATAAACAACTTGTTGCAAGAAGCTAGAAGGTTAAATGGCGGAAGAAATGAAAAAAAGAAGAAAAATTTTTGTGTCAGAGTTCTTCCAGCCAAAGACGAGATAAAGAAGATAATCCTAGAAGATCAGGGGATGCAGTCTCATTAGGACTGCTGTACACAAATGCTGATGGGGTACCTCATAAGGCAGTAAAATTAAAGGATAGGATTCACAGCAGTAGGGCAGATATTGTAGTGGTTACAGGGACAAAGTTAAGTGAGGACGTAAACAGTGTCACACTTTTTCCTAGGGGCTTCAGTATTTTAAGGGTTGAGAGATCTGAGAGGACTGGTGGAAGAATAGCATTGCTCATAAGTGAAAAATTTCAGGTTGAAGAAATAAAATTTGCTTAGAAAGTGAGTTAACGGAATTTCTTGTTGCTCGCATAACTACTGTGTCAGCATTTTAATAATTGCTGTATATAACCCACCAAGGAATCAATATAACCCAGAAGTTAATGAGGAAAGCCATATAGGTACTATTGAAGTCAAAACTCATATGTTAACATTGCACAGGAGAGAAAGTGTAGGATTTTGATTATGGGAGATTTTAATCATAAGAGAGATAGATTGGATAGATCTTGACCTACACGGGGGGAGGACTCATTTTAGCAAGATTCTCAGATTGTGTACATGGGAATTTCCTACACCAACATGTACTGGAACCAACGAGGGCCAATGACACTGCTTGATCTTCTATTCTCAGATAATGTGTTGGATATTGAAAAAATTGAGTATGAAGCACCAATTGGAAAAAGTGACCACTGTGTGCTGTTGATGGAGTATATCATCGAAAATGTTCTGCATGAAGTAGAGGCACTGAAAAGGACACGAGGAGGAACTATCTGAAAGGAGATTACTGCAAAATTAATGTGCTTTTTGCAGTTATTTACTGGAGGACCTTATTTAACAACAAATCTGTACAAGAATGAGGAATATGGGAAGGTAGTCACTTGTTGCATGCTTTCCACCAGAATAGGAGTTTTTCATGCCAGAGAGAAATGGCTCAATAATGAGTGTAAGAGAGCTCAGGAGTGGAGAGGGAAATGCTGGAAAAGGTATTAGAGGAGAAAAAGCGTAAATGCCCGGCAAGCTTTTAAAAGAGCAAGAAATACTTAACTAGCTAAAAGAGGAGAGGCAGTGAGAGATTATGACTGGGATATACCCTGGAAGGCTAATGAAAATCCCAAACATTTTCACAGCTTTATCAGAGGAAGACTGCAGGCCGAAGAACTGGTTTTAAAGTTAAAGAGCGTGAATAGAAGCATCGCTGAGACGTATGAACAAAGAATTGAACTAGGAGTTTCGGTCAGTGTTTACAGCAGAAAATAACCTCCCCCCCAGATTGCAGAGATAGGAGTTTGTGGACTGGTATGAGAGAACATCTTTTCAGCCACAGAGGTACGCAAAGTGTTGATGGAGTTAGATGCCCATAAAGCTACAGGTCCTGATGATATATCCCCTCAGTGGCGCTATGCATCATATTTGAAAAGTCCCTGGAATTTGGAGAGAATCCAAGATGCTGGAAACAAGCTATCTTAAAAAAGGGAAGGAGGGATAAAACTATAAACTATATTCTTGTATCCTTGACCAGCATAGTGTGCAAAGTTATGGAGAAACTACTAAGAAAACACAACTCTCTTCACTTGGAATCCTTCAAGTTTTGTCAGTGAGACAACATGGCTTGAGTGAAGGCAGTTCATTGGTAGCAATTTTATTAGAATTCTATGATGAGGTAAGCTGGATTTTGCAAGAAAGAGAGGGCCCTGTGGATTGCGTATTCCTAGATTTTCAGAAGGCATTTATACGGTCCTACACAGGAGACTTATTAAGAAGCTGCTAGTAATAGCGAGAATAGATGGAAATGTCTTGTAATGGATAAATACATACATAGAAGGATGGGAACAGATGGTTAGAGTAAGACACTCTGTGTCTGAATGGAGAAGGGTTAGTAGTGGAGTTCCACAGGGTTCAGTTTTAGGGCCACTTTTGTTCCTTGTATACGTAAGTGACCTAACAGAGTCTATAAATTCATTCTTGAATATGTTTGCAGATGATGCAAAGATTGTTAAGCAAATAATGGACGAGAGCAGTGGTAGAGAACTTCAAGAAGACCTAAATAGTCTGCATGAGTGGTCAGAAAAGTGGCTAATGAGATTCAATACTTCAAAATGTAAGGTAATTAGAATGGGTACAAGTGCAAGAAGGCCCAAGCTTGGATACTCAATAGCAGGAGCAGAACTTAAAGAGACGGAGAATGCGAGAGATATAGGAGTAAACATATTGGTAGATTTGTCTCAGGAAATGCATATACTGTAAATGGCATTGCAAAGGTAGCATATGCTTTGTTGGCAAATGTAAGGGTAGCCTTCAGACACATGGACAAGGAAATGTTCAGAAATATGTATATGTAACTTATGTAGGGCCAAAGCTGGAGTATGCAGCCCCGGTTTGGAATCCACACTTGAAAAAGCACATTAATAAGCTGGAAAAAGTTCAACGACATGCAAAGACCTGTGCCAGAATTAAGCAGTCTCATTTATGAGGTGAGGGAATTAGACTTACCATCACTCGAAGCTAGAAGTATGAGGAGGATATGGTGACGGTTTTTAAATTCCTTCGTGCTTTTGACAGAGCTAGTAGAGATCAATATGTTGATATGGCTGGCACTAGAACTAGAGGTCTTAGTTTGAAACTGCATAAGGAAATTTCTTTGCAGGATGTAAGGAAGTACTTTTTTAGTGAAAGAGTAATTGATGATTGGAATTCGCTAAATGAGAAGGTAGTTAATGCTAACTCAATTCATAGTTTTAAGGATAAATATGATAAGTATCATTGAGTACAAAAATGGAATCGACCTGGAGATGGGGAATTGCGAACATAGAGTTAATTCCCGTGAGCACAGTTAGGTATTTATACAATGAAATCTCGGATTTCAAATGGTTTAGACCACAAACTTTTTTTGGTTTTGTTTTTTTTTTTTTTTTTTTTCCCAAAATATGCTTTGGTTGCCACAGGTGCAATGGCCACGTGAGTTGAGAGGGTCTCAATTATTCTTTAGCAGACGCTCATTGAAGTTTTCTATTTGAAATTCATTGTGCCTGTTTTTGTGTTTCATTGTGTTTTAACATGGTTCAGTAATAAAATATTAAATAAACATCCATGAGGCCAAAGAAGGCAAGTTATAACACTAAAGTTTAAAGAAAAGTCATTAGCGCCACAATAGAGATGAAAAGAAATCGTAGCCAAACATGAAAATAACAGTCGTATCTGTGATCTTGCCAAACAATTCTGTATGGCAGTGTCAACAATCTGTAGTTTATCTATTTATATACTGGTCTGTCTGTCTATGTTAATACTGTACTTACTGTGAAAGTTATTTTGTCTTCTTCGTATTGTATATGCGATAAGAGATAAACAAAGCTAAACTAGAGTGAATAATCTTGTCATCCTTCCCTTCCTCACCACCTTCCACATACATCATGACCCCTCCTTTGTCCTGATAAAGTGAATTTAGTTTTGTATTTTATCTGTCTATAATGTTTATTCTTTTTGTGTTATATTTAATGGTTTTCATTGTTTTTATATAAGAATTTATGCAGGAAGTACTTCTATAAAGGATTAGATAAATAAGTAGGAGCGGATTACTCCATTTTACATTGATTCCTGTGGGAAAATTGAATGGTTATCAAACTGTTTAGGTTTTTAAACCACTTTCAGGGAGGAATTATTTTCGAAAACCAAGGTTCCGCAAGTAAATGCACTTATGCACACACGTGCACGTGCAAGAACACACACACTCGCACATATCATAAGAACCTACTTATAAAAATGGTGGAGCATTTTTTCCTGTCACATAATATCCAAAAGAAAGAATGAAGATGGGCAAGGGCTGATGAAGCTCTGCTTTCCTTCTTTATTCAATTGTGGCCAGCCTGCTGCCTGAAATGGGTTATGACGTTGTACTGAAAAAATAAGTTTTGATAAAATGAATATTTTTTACAGCTCGAACTCATAAATATGGAAGACAGCAGATGAGTTTTGGTGACCATGATGATAATGAAGATGAAGGAGCTGTTGGATATGGCAGTTACAGTTACGATGATTATGGTGATGATGATGATGATGATGACGATGACGAATATGATGAAGAGGATGATGACGACGATGACGATGAAGAGGAGGATGAGGATGAAGATGAGGGCGAGGATAAAAAGAGTTAATAATTAATTATTTAATTCTAAAGTTCTCTCATTTTCAAATTGGAATCCAATGTAAATGATTCTTAAACATCTCTTTGGTCTGTGTTCTCTTGATTGGTATTGTTAATTAAAGGATATAGGTTTTCAAAATTTACTGTTAACAAATTAATTAATATTACCTGTTTACATGCATGCTTATTTACTATTTAATAATTCACAGGTACATAGCTTACAGTATTCTGTTAGATGCTAGGGATTTTTATACAGTTCATGTTTGTTTTTTAGCCATTTTATGTGTCACTATTGATCCCCTTTAATAGGGTTGACACAGAGAGGTTAGAGCTGGGGGATTAAGGCTTGATGCCTTACCTAACGCCTCACGGTAGTCTTGAACATTGGTTTGTCATTTCCTGAGCTGGGCGCTCTAACTGCTGCACTACTGCATTCCCAGTACACTACAGAAGCTCCCCCACGTACGAACAAAAACTTACCCATTAGCTACCTATATATTAATGTATGTATTACTGTACTGTACTGTGTTATTGCATTATTATTACGGTATTAAAATTCATTAATACTTCATACTATCTGTGTTATGTAGTAGTCAAGTGTTTTTAACCTAAGTACAGTACAGTAGTATTCTTTACCTAAACACAGCTTACGAACACTTCTACTTATGAACAGACTTCTGGAACCTAACTCGTTTGTAAGTTGGGGAGTGTCTGCACAGTGTAATCTGTTAGAATAATATTAATATGTATTTATTCATCTGAAACACTGTACTCTGGCGAAACTAAAAGGGTATCTTCAACTGTAACATAATAGATGCAGTAAGAGTGCTTGATTTTGTGCCTTCTTGCCTGTCATGTTAGTTTTTAGGCAAGAATGGAAAATTCTCAACCTTTCTCTCCCATATACCTTTTAGTCTCTTCCAGTTACATACATACGTATGCAATGGCCGCAATCCCCCTTGTAATGGGAGTGTATGAGTCAAAGCACATATGTATTCCAGAAGCTAATATACCTCATCACTCCTCTTAGCCCCTTGGTGATATAGGGCTGTTGCAGTTCACCCGACCCCCCACCACCCTGCTTGGGTGATTCACAAGGTAAATGGGCAAGGATCTTCTGCTGTGAGGCTCGACAGCTGCAGCTAATTAGCCTCCATAGAAAATTAATGTAGAATATTTCATATTCTCCACTATGAATGGTGTCTTTATTTTTTCCTTTATAATGCCTTATCCTTCCGAGCTCGGTAGTGTGGCTACAGCAAATTAAATAAAATTGCGCAACTACAAAAGTAAATAGGGATTTCTCTGTAAATAGAAATAGAGATGGAGAGAGTTGTGATTTGTCAGTTGTGTGGGGATAGGAAGAGATGTGTAACGAATATCCAAGAATATTCGGTGTAGATATAGGCATAGAAATAGAACCGTTGTATACATATTCCTAACCTAACTTGGCCTCACCAGCAAGGCTTGATTTCACTCCATGATGTATAATAAAATTATTATAGTTTTAAACCCATCTACCTTCAGACTGGAACTCTCTTACTCCTGTCTTTTCAAATTCCTATGACCTATTTTCCTTCAAAAAGCAGGCCTAGCATCATCTCAGGGCCTGATACTGCCATATCTAGGTCCTCAGTCCTTCGATAATTTTTTCAGCCTGTTCTTTTCCTATTGTGTATCATTCCCTTATTTCTGCCTTATCATTAAGATTCTACTTTTTCTTCATCTTAATGTTTTCTTGGTGCCCGGGCATGATGAGAGAAATTTTTTTGCTGTCCTGATGTCACACATAAAAAAACATACTGGTAATTGGTTTTCATGTGACGTAAAGGTATCTTTTTATAGAATGTTGATATAAAATTTATTTAATGCAAATATTATTTATCGTGGGTAATGTTTCATCTAAAATAAGGATGTATTGTTTTAACTATTTTTAAATGTAAGTAGATTAATTTTGGTGATGCAGATACAAGTTATTATTCAACTTTTTTCAGTATTGTCTTATTTATAACCAAATTCTTGTGAATGTTTTGCCTTTTTATGTGTCACTATTAACCTCAATTTGAATAGGTGTGGAAACAGACAGGTTGGAGCTGGGTAATTATGGCCGATATATGATATAGAATATTTTTAGTTAATATTGGTGCCTTGGTGGCTGTCAGAAATGTAGTCTGAGTTGGTGCTTAATCATGTTTTGGAATGATTCTTGGTACTCTACATTTTAGCTTTGTCAGAAAATATTTTAATTTCATAGAAATGAAAATAAAAGGTAATATATTTATAGAATCATTAAAAATCTATAATGTTTAGCATGTTATATTATGAAGGATACTACTTATAAGGCGTTGCATATGTATAATTTTAGTGGGAACTTTGTTAGCACAGTGGTTAGAGCACTCAACTAGGGAAGCTACAGTCCTGCGCTTGTACCCACCTTGGGGCGTTAGGAAGTGCATACAGCCGTAATCCCCCAGCACTGACATTTAAGTGTCCATCCTCATAATGAGGATTAATAGTGACACTTAAAATGGTAAGCAACAAACAACAACAAATGTAAAATTCTAGTAACTGATTATCTGAAGAATCTGATAAATAAAACGAGAATTGGGAGATTATGTTGATATCTTTCCACCTTAGTTATTTATACAGTTGTTGCTATCTTACTAACATTAGCAGGATATGGCATGAAGGATCATTTATCGTGTCACAATTTGTCCCCATTTGAATAGGGATGAACACATGTTATTTTACTTGGGTGATTAAAGCTGGACCCCCTTCTGAATGCCCTGCAACGGGATCAACCTGATATGGCCACTTCCCAAAGTGTGCACTCTAGCAATGAGCTAGTATGACCACTAGCAGGATATGGCATACTGTCTGAAAATAAAGAATGTAAAAGCATTGTCACTGCAACATACTTTTGTTCAAAAATTTTATATGTATAATATTCTTTAGTAAATTGTGACGCATAAAATGATGGTCTCACTCGGTCTCATTTCTAATTCATATCTCTTTTTATTCGAGAAATATTGCTTATAAGAGGACTGTGGGTATCATAATGTGATTATATCCAAATACACTTAATAATGTGATTCAGAGAACTTAAAATTGTTAACCTCTTTATATACAGTGGCCTCGTTCCTTCTTGTAGCGGGTAGTGGCTGAGTCAGAGCACATTGATCACGGAAAGAATATATAAAGGGAATATTCCGACTACCTTTGCTCTGCCCCATTTGGTTGACTTTTATGAAATGCAGGGTAACATGATAACTTTTGTCTTATCTCGTACCTCTGAAAAAGAAACGAGAGAGAGAGAGGAACAGCAGTAAAACCCACCAATGACTAATTTATATATTTTGATTGAGAAGCAAATTCTTGCTGAAGCCAATTGGGAGTCATAGCTGACATTATTATATAGACAAGAGCCATAATGCCCCTTTAAGGGGATGGCCGATTCAGACTACAACCTTGACTCTTACTGGTAAGAATATACAATTTGATTCCCAGTCCCTCACTCCACCCCATTCAGTCAACTTTTATGACAGGAAGAGGAACACAGAAGTTTTCTGCCCCCTTCAGAGAAGGTGCTCATGTTCTATCCCCTTTTATCTTATGTTGAAATTAATCTCTTCAACACCAGGGATCCCACTTTCATATGCTTTGTATAACAAAGCATATGAAAGATAGCTGTTATTCACCCCATGACACGAAATTTGCGAAACAATTCTCTTTCTACCACCACAGTATTACAGTTAAATTACAGTAGTGTACACTACAGTATATGGAAATATATAATTGCACTAGTTACGTCAAAAATGAGTAGTTATTATGCTTCATTATTTAATTAAATGATAGTACTCGCTCTCAAATGCAATTTGATTATTGAAGGACATATTCATTTAGAAAGGGGGCTACAGTAGCTTAGTGGTAGATTGTGTAAGTTGGTAAGTGACAAATCAGGGTTCAGTTCCACTGTGGGATGTTAGGAAGGGTATCTAGCCATAGTTCCACACCATCAATATGTCTGTGCCCATCCTCATTCGAATGGGGACTAATTATGGTATAAAACAGTGTACATATTCACTTAGAAAGAGGACTTCTGTATGGTATCAGTAGGTATTTAAAACAGGAAATTCCAGTTTTAACAAAGGGCTGTGAGATTATTGTAAAGTGGATAAAGTTTGATAATATGAGGGATTCATATAGTTTTATTAACATTTTTTAAATGGAATGCATATTATATGCATTGTTTACAACTCTTCATTTACAGAAATTGTTATTACCATTTCTATCTTTATGAAGAAGTCTTTGTTGATGAATTTAATATTGATGCAAGTATTTTGTAGGACTCATTGATAATTGCAGGGATGATTAAATATGGAACTTTTATCACGGTTTGCGTACATATACAGTGATCACAAGCCCCCTTGTAAGAGAGGTGGCCAAGTCGAGGCACATGCATTCATCAGAATGTAATATACCACGATTACTCCTTGTTTCTTGGAGATAAAGAGTTGCCGCAATTCCCTGCCAGCACCCTGCTTGGGTCATCCACTTTGTAAGTGGGCAAGGATTCTCTGTTTACATCATTCAGATAATACACCTGATATGTAAAAAATTATATGTTTTAAAAAACACCTAGCTAAACTCAGAGAGGAAGCAACATATAAAAATATCAAAATTTAATCTTGAAGGTTACTGTTTTATATCACAGTCAATCCGCATGAATGGGATGAACACATAGAGGCTACCTCTGAGCCACTGTGGCCCTGTTGTTGATTGTACAAGTAATTTATTATGTTTTTATTACAGGTAAGTTATTAGTGAAAAACATACCATTCGTAGCGTGAGCGAAAGTTTTTTTAATTTTGAGTATGGCTTCCTGTATGCTTGTGTTAGTAGAAAGAGAAAGTGTTACTACTCTGTTGTAGAAATTATGTGTTTGAAAAATGAAAATAAGTCAGACCTCTTATTTGGATCATCACCATGATGTGGTGAGGAGGTTTGTGTAGCTCATGACTCCTAGAGCACAGTAGCTGGAAGCATAGCATGAACGTGGTCAGTATTTACACTTTTTAGGGAGTAAAAGTGTAAGTGTAATGATTGATGTAAAATTTAAACAATTAGGGAGGATTTTTATTTTTTTAGTTACCACTCTAATTTCTCTCTCTCTCTCTCTCTCTCTCTCTCTCTCTCTCTCTCTCTCTCTCTCTCTATATATATATATATATATATATATATATATATATATATATATATATATATATATATATATATATATATATATATATATATATATATATATCGAGTTGATAATAAAGTATATGGGGAATGTAACTTTTTGAATTCTTCAAATGGAATGAGAATTAAAGTTATGAAAATGCAAACTTTGTTTGAGAGGCACTCTACTCTAATGATCTGATTTTGTTTTCTTAGCTATACTGTTGCCCTTGGAAAAAATAGTGAGGAATTGGTCATTTCTTGTGCCATATGTAAGTGCGGTTTCAACAGCGAGGAAGATGGTAGATACTGTAGAGAATAAGTGTTGTTTCTTGAGTGTGATTTGTACCAACAAACTTCTGGAGTGTAATTCCTGGGATAATGCGAATTAAGAGTAAAATTTAAAAATTATTACCTAAAGGGCTTAACCCAATCGTATATAAACTAGATATAAAGATGAAGGTTAGATTTCATCGAGGGATAGAAATGACAAAATACCTCAATGGAATATATATATATATATATATATATATATATATATATATATATATATATATATATATATATATATATATATATATATATATATATATATATATATATATATTATATATATATATATATATATATATATATATATATATATATATATATATATATATATATATATGCTTATTATTGTACAGTATGTTACGTATTTAATTGATGGGTCGAGTGAGGATTACCTGCATGCAGTGTGAGCAAGCAGCATTAGATGCAAAGGATCGACATTTATAATTGCTCGTCTTGAGATCTCACTGAAGTATATTTTATATATTGTCATTATGAATACCTAACTGTCGGGATATTGCATCATCGTGAGTCTATAATATTTGAAGCATATTTCATTCATTTCTAAACCCTCTTTTCAAAATTTTATTTATTTTTCATTGAAATTATGATATTGAACCATATTTATCGAATTAATGCATTAATTACATGTTATTTAATTTTTTCCTAGATATCTAAAATAATTCAGGGTAGAAATTGCTTAGTTTGGAACTTGATCCAATGACCTATAAAAGTAGAACTCACAATAAGTCGCTTTGTTGCATATTTCCAAATAAAACATAAAATTAATTGTAAAGTTATATTGTTTTAAATATTCTCATACTATAAATGGGCATTTCTATATACATAAAAACTGTATCTTCGCCTATTGCTACAAGTATTTATTGTTTAAAGATGCTTTTGGTGACAGATATCATATACATAAGTGTACCATAAAAAATAACAGAAAATGGAGGTGAAGCAACAAGTGTCGTTTCTCCCCTATTGCGGAGAAGTATAGACGAAAGAAGATTGTGTGGCTCAGTGAGAAATTTAACAAAAGCGTATCAAATATACATGGTAAATAAAACTTGCATCCTATTTAAAAGTCCAAAATAGTATTAAGTAGCATTTCTTTAGCATATGCAATGGAAAGATTTGTCCAATATCCGTACTTATGACTCCAGTTGACACATCTGGCATGATCCGCACGAGTTTCGTCAGTTGATGAGAATTCCCTTGTGAGAGTGGCAGCGCCGTCGCCATTAATCGTATTTAAAAGTGGTCGTTTAGTGTATGATGTGCTGTGTATAGTCGTGTTATGTGATTTTACCGACGGCAATGGGACTTATGCCTTTGGAATTTAAGGACTGTCTATTAGACAGTCCTTATTTTAGGGAGAAACTTCATGCCCATGAGAAAGAGTTGGATCAAACTAATAGTTCAATCAAGTCTCTTATCAAAGAAGTGAAAGATCTCATCCAAGCTTCGCGAAGTAAGTACTTTTATTGAAAATGTGTTACTAGCTTATTATCAGTGCCAAGTCACTCCTTCGTGATTGGTGTAGGTGCTAAGAGGCAAAAATTTAACCAAAACTTATCAGGAGGCTTAACGGAAGGCAGTTGAATATATATATATATATATATATATATATATATATATATATATATATATATATATATATATATATATATATATATATATATATATATATATATATATATATATATATATATATATATATATATATATATATATATATATATATATATATATATATATATATATATATTATATAATATATATATATATATATATATATATATATATATATATATATATATATATATATATATATATATATATATATATATATATATATATATATATATATATATACTCAAGGTCTCGTATTGCCCGACGACGTACCTGTATTTTTTTTAATCATTTTTACTACACTAGAAAAAGTTTATTTTAGTGGAGGTTAATGCCTGAAAGTAATATTGAATTATATATATTTGCAAGAAGAAATGCATAAACTTGTTCATATGACATACTTATTTAACAGGGTTTGGTTGGGCGTTTTTAACAGTATTTGGTCAGTTACGTAGTGTATCCTTGTGTGAACAAAAAAGACTGTGACTGACTGTACGCTGCTGTGCGTTCGTTTGTGCGTGTTCTAGCATTTGTAGAGAAATCGAGGGATGTCCTTTAGGGTAAAGTTGCATTATAGGACCACCTCTATTTTCCAATTGAAATAAATTATTTTTTGGTAATTTTTTATGTGTTTTGAACGAATCTGAGCTTTATTTTTTACCGGAAAACAGTATTTTTTTTTGTGATATCCCCTACCACAATCTAGGAGATCCCATTAGGACTTTAGGGTTTTAGGTGGGGATAGGCCTAGGCCTATTACAAAAAAGTAACATCTTGAAGTTATCTCTTAATCAGGGGGGCTTCGCCCCCCTGGGACCCCCCTTATCTTGTCTCTTAATCAGGGGGGCTTCGCCCCCCTTGGACCCCCCTTATCTTGTCTCTTAACCAGGGGGGCTTCGCCCCCTTGGACCCCCCTTATCTTATCTCTTAGCCAGGAAGGCTTTAACCTAACCTAGCCTAATTTCCGGAGCAAATGAAGGTCAGATTCGCTTAAAACACATAAAAAACTAGCAGAAAACCTCTATTTCAACTGGAAAACAGAGGTGGTCCTATAATGCAATAATACCTCCTTTAGGAATTGTGCAAAGTTGGAGAATATTCACTTTTACACCCCGACTTGGGAAAAAACTCACGAAATTTATAATAATATTTGGTTTGATTAGGTCAGTTTTCCAATATATATATATATATATATATATATATATATATATATATATATATATATATATATATATATATATATATATATATATATATATATATATATTATGAGTGTGGCACCGGGACAGGCAGAAACTGCCCTCATCAATAAAGGCCTGGGCACGAGAAAATACCAAGACGAAGGAAAAGATAAAGGATAAGGACAAGGCAGAGATGTGGTAATGTCACACAAAGGAAAACGACAGACAGAAAGAAACAGTCAAAGTACAGAGGACCCAGAGATATGGAGGACTAGGCTCTGATGATGACGATAGATCTGCTTTTGAAGGATGAACGGTCATAAGAATTAGGAAAGACAAAAGGAGGAAGAGAGTTCCAGAGTCTGGAGGTAGATGGGAAGAAGGTTTTGATTTTGCATTTCATTCGTTTGGAGTGTGAAAAAGCCATTTCATATGTGATGGTGAAGAAAAAAAACTATGAATATGGAAGAATAAAAAGAAGCTAGGAGATGCGGGATAAACTGGAGAAGACGCACCTCAGCACCGTCAACCGGAGAAAACACTCCTCACAATTGGTCAACTGGCGATAACTCATCTCGTAATTAAGGAACTGGAGATAGAGCACCTTAAGTTAGGTTAGGTTATCTCCATTTGGCTAATCATGAGGAGTGCCCTCTCGAGTTGACAGCACTGAGGTGCGTCTTCTCCAGTTTATCCGGAGATACGTAATGATACATTGAAAGGAATATAACCGACATGTATAGACTCATTCATGACAGGGCATATTGAATAATGATGTAATGTCACCTTTCGCGTACATTACCAGTGGAATCTCACTTTTCAATAATAATAATAAGGCAATGTTTACTTTCTCATCCCCATGAAATGAAATGAAAATACAAATTATTAAAAAATAGAGCAATAAAATTAATAAATTGAGCTTACGACTCGATCTTTAACTGAGTTGAACAAACTTAACTAAACCTTAGCTTATTAAAGGGTAAAGGTTGCCAGATTTCAGTTCCGATATCCATCTGAGATGCTCCACAGATTGTCAGCCGGGGTTAGCCCCAATCCCCACTGTGGTGCCCAGCAACAGCAGTAAACAGCTTAAAAATTCGGTCTTGGACGGGAATCGATCTGCCGACCTCATGAATACGAAGCCAGCGCGTTATCATGTAAAATAATAATAATAACTAAATGTGTCCAGACATCGATGAGATGCGTAGATAAATAGCAATTATATTTAGCTACGTAATTTACATCTATCAGAACTCTCAGCTTCTTCAACTGGGGTCATAGGCATTGTTGTGTTCGGAGCTGTGCGAGTAATATTATATAAAGTAAACTTAACTTTATATAACAACACATCCTTTACTTAGTAAAGGATGTGTGGTTAAAAAATTTGGGTGTATATGTAGTTTAAGGTTGGTTCAGACAATTTCAGGGAAAAAATCATACATGGTTTTTAAATTACACGTCATCACAGGCAGTCGACTTTTTTTTCCTATTGCACTGAACGTTCTAGTGCAAAGAAAGGAGTGTTCTTTCATTCCTTTTGTAGTACCAGTTGCAATATATATCTCAAACGTTTTTTCGAGTCTGTTAGTTATATTGTAGTTTTTAAGTAAGGCAATCTTGCTTGGGAATAGTAAACCTGGCTATTATTTTTTTAGATATTTAAAGAGAGAGAGAGCTGGAGGATTTCTCGGTTTAGGATAGAGTGGACATCGTATATCGAGACCCTGAACTATGCGTTGTAGTGAAAGAATACTGGGTCTTAATTACATACATACGTATATATACAGGGCCTCATTCCCCCTTGTAAGGGGGGGGGTTGCCGAGCCAAGAAACACGCATTCACCACGATCCCCACACACATACCTCAACCACTCCTCTTAGGAGTAATTTGTTTAGATATTGACTTATTTATTTGGATAATAATATATATATCTAATCTAACGAAAAAAAAAATCCATTCTCTTCCGTATTTTGTAGTTGACTTTGTGCTTTGGAGTCGTAGTCTAGCTGCACTCAGCCACTTCCCAATCAAGGAATTTAAGTTATCAGCATCATAACCCGTCTGTGAAGCCTCACATTCCAGTACATTTCCGACTTGTCTTTCTTACCATCTCATATTCTTATGTTGCTCTGTTATCAGTTTTTTATATGAACTGAACAGGCCTTTTTTTATAGTAACTATATTAACTGGATTAGGAAAAAACGAATACTAAAACCGCAAGGCATAATGTTAACTTCCTGAAACTTCATTTTTGATGATGCGATCATTTTCTTGCAAGCCTTTTGGGTTCGAATAAAGTAATTACGTATATACTCTAATTGTTTAAGCTTGGGGGCCGTAGTAGCTCAGTAGTAATGTGTGGCGGTCGGGAAGCGACTTACGCAGGATTGAACCCGCCCCCGGACGTGTGGAATAGCATTAAGTCTTAATCCCCCAGCTGCAATCTGTGCCCACCCCCATTCATGGGAACTGATTGTGCATACATATTTTATTGTCTCGGCTTCATATCAGAATAAATCCACCTTTTCAGCAAGCATTAATAGCATATTCAGATTTGAAATAACGTATTAAGTAATTTTGCTTAAAGCCAAATATA
>JAXCGZ010015215.1:0-7500 GCA_037179515.1 Halocaridina rubra | reverse complement strand
ATGCAACCTTGCAGGACAGAGTCGAGTTGGCCAACCCCCCCCCTCTACTGCTGTTTCTATTGCTATTATCTCTCTCTCTCTCTCTCTCTCTCTCTCTCTCTCTCTCTCTCTCTCTCTCTCTCTTTTCTGACTTTCAAGACTATTATTGTATGTTACTTTCTCTTGTTATTTGGAAAGTAGAGTAAAATGTCATCATTTAATGTAAATTGGCCTAAACCTGGTTTACCTTTTTATGAAGTTCGTAAAATAGAATACGTGAATATGTTTTGTTTTATTTTGCTCCGTCAGTCTTATGCATTAAAAAAAAACACACACACATTCGCACACACACAAATACATTGAGGACCGAAGTTGCATTATATCGGTAAATCACACGCGCACACACACACACGCACACATTGAGGATTGAAGTTGCTTTATATCGGGAAAACACACACGCACGCTCGCGCACACAAATATCGCAATAGTTTATTTGGGTCATCAATAACATTCTTATAATGAATTTATCAGCGACATAAAACAAGAGCCCATGTCGGTATTTATTTTTTTATTTTATTATTATTATTATTATTATTTTTTTTTTTTTTGCCATCCATTGAGTCCCGAGGTTGCTCCGTATCGGTAGCAAAATTTATGGGGCTGTTGCAAAAGGGTTTTACAACCTTAAAGATGACCGCCACTTTCAGTTCATGAGCAACATATACTGCCTTTGGGTCTAAACAGGTTTGCTACTGGTGCAATTTTTGTTTTTAGGTAGGATAGGTCACTGAGTGAAGGTTTGCAAGCATGCAGTTGATCACTTCTTTTCATTTTTTGGATGAAATTTAGTCGAAGTGTTTGCTATGCTTGCTGTGTTTTTATATTTCAGTACTTCAAGCTTTGGATAGAAAGTGGAATAGGGTATTGTCGTTATTTACGGCCTTTCAGTTTACTGGTGCTTCAGTATGTAATATTATAAGGTTCATATACGTATACAGTGGCCGTAATCCACCTTGCAAGGGAGGTGGCAGAGTCAAGACACACATTCACCTCAAGACTAGTATAGGCTATGTGTTCCATTCTTGGCCATTTCAACTATGATATTTGTTGTTATTGTCAGTATACTCGTATTTCTTTATGAAACGTGATTAGTGTTATTTGTTATCGTAAACATAATTATTATTACCATCTGCAGAGGTAAACTAAATACTCAAGAAATTCTTAAAAACCTGTTTTGGGGCTCCTGGTCGCCGGAAATGGCTGCCCAAGACCCAGGTACCCTTTCCCTGGTACTGGTATGATGGTTGCATCAACATTCAAGGTTAATGCTTGCATGCCATTGTGAATATATTTGCATATAGTAAGTCTTGTGCCAGATATGGTATTCTCTCCACACACGCACACACACACACATACACACACACACACACACACACACACACACAGAGTTGATATCTTATTTTGTGATTTTTTTTTTCTTTTGTAGGACTTTGCCTACTGGAATGTGTGAAGAGTTGTCTCTCTCTCTCTCTCTCTCTCTCTCTCTCTCTCTCTCTCTCTCTCTCTCTCTCTCTCTCTCTCTCTCTCTCTCTCTCTCTCTCTCTCTCTCTCTCTCTCTCTCTCCTCTCTCTCTCTCTCTCTCTCTCGAATCACCTCCATTAAAAAAAGAAGTAAAAAGTTACCCACAAGTTGTAATGAATTCTATGTAAATATATGTAAATCTTGTGTATGTAAATACTTCTTGTTTTCAAGAATACTTACTTTAATTTTTTGTTGAAATAATGATGATAATAATAATATTATTGTTATTATTATTATTATTATTATTATTATTATTATTATTATTACTCTCTTTCCACCCTAAGTGTGAGGGATATACACATTTATATTTCACAGCTTAAGCATGTCCAATAAATGCCATTTTCAGGTGTAACTATTACTGATAATATCGCTTTGCAATGAGTCTTTCATATACTGTACATGAGAACCAGGATGTAGTTTGCTTAGTTGCGATTTACCCTCTTTGTTGTTGATTATAAAATGTCAACATTGCAATTGGAAATTCCCTACTAAAGAAATATTCTGTGATAGTTGGCAGTCTTATATTGCATATGTAGCTTCTCACATTGCCTCTTCGTTTTAAAAGTAATCCTATTGTGTACTGAAACACTCACTATATTGTCATGACAAGAAAACTAAATCGAATGAAAGACTCTACCTTAACTGTATTTAAGTTTTTCTTGCTCACTTATTTGTTTGTTTAATCTGTTTGCATGGAATTGTGGATGTGTGTTTCATTTTACTGATATATTTTCATATTTCATATTTTTTTTATATTTATATCATGTAAAGCTTGTATTGATAACAACTGAGGATTAGAAATAAAATTGATTAAGGCCTGTATGTTCACTTGCTATATATGTATTTTGTCCATACTCCATGCCCCCATTTTCTCTTTTTTACAAGTATTATTTTTTCCTGTGTTTTCCTGGTAGTACAGTGCTTTACCCTAGCCTTTCCCTCAAGTCATGATGCACACTTCCGGCAATATTATGACAACTACCTTCTTTCAGGGGCGTGACTGAAAAGGTTCTTAACTGCCAATGCCCGTTTCCTTTGCTATTGAAATTTTATTGTCACAAATATTACTCTTAATCAATAATTGCAGGGTGCTCTTCTGCTATTAATACATGTAAACCATAATATATTACTCTTAATTAATAATCGCAGAGTGCTCTTCTGCCATCAACCAATTATTACACTATATTTCATTCTTAATTACTAGCTATGATATTTAAAATTGATTGCAAATTCTATTATTTTATTTATACATAACCAAATGTAGATTGTAATGTTTAACAACTACAATATCACTGGGAGTGCCCATGTGCACGTCCCCATTTACAGTTATCTGAATAAATAAAAAAAAAAAGACGATTTTCTTTGATGACTCTTAGGTGTTTGTATTAGATGGTAAAAAGGGTAACATCAGGTGAGCAAGAGCAGTCATGTAAAAGATTGTATTTAATTAATGGCTCTAAGTATGTGTTCAATATTATAAAGAATAACAGCAGGTAAGCAAGTAGCCAAGTCCAGGAGGGTTTTACGGTCGTTGCTGAGGCTAGTGAGCCTTCCAGCTTTTCGGGAATGGAAGTCTGCTTGGTGGTGTGGTATGGCAGTAATTGGTCAGCTGACCTTGAACACTAAAAAGGAGTCGAGTTTCAGATGTAAAGGATCCCTACAATTTGGTTTAGACCTAATGGCATTAGCGCCTTCTTGTAGAGAAGGGAAACAATGGGGGTTATGGTGTGTATTCTTCCAGGGGTCTTTTCCTTTTTCCAGACCAAGAAATTTACTATCAGTATGTATAGATTTGAGATAATAAATATATTGTTTTGAAAACTTTTCATAGAGAGACAATAGACCAATATAAAATATCTTACTTTCTAGAATATTATCTAATTCTAGACTTTAAGAAATTGTCTATTGTCATTTTGATTTTTTTAAGCAAATTAGTTGAACGGAAGAAAACGTGAACATTCTTGTAATTAAATTGATAATAGACTTATTATTATTATTGTTATTCTTCTTCTTTTTCTTCTTCTTCGTCTTCTTCTTCTTCTTCTTTTTATTATTACTATTATTATTATTTTTATTGTTGTTGTTATTGTTGTTGTTATTATTATTAGGAAGACTTAGAATGGGATGGATGGATGGCGTGAAAAGGGCATTGGATGCATGCGGAATATCATTGGAGCAGGGAAGAGAACGTGCAAGAGATAGAAATGACTGGAGGAAGATTGTGTATAGGTGACGCGAGCCAAAGGGATTTCTCGGACCTGCTAACTCAGTGATCCTTAATGGACGGGTGCGAGGGGGAGTTGCCATGTGATAAGCGGTGGGAGTAAGCCAGCTGCGGTTGTCGTGTCTCACCATAGAGTATCCTTGCCTGCCTACCTTGTGAATGACCCAAGTTGGATGGTAGGGGGGATATGTGGCAACCCTTTATCCCCAAGGTGTTAAGGGGATTGGGGCCATGTATATAGATAATTATCTTCATTTATGTGTTCAGGAGTAATATTGGAAGGATGTTATAATTCCTTTGATAGAAAAGAGACAATAAACCTGATTTTTATTTGTCTTGAGCATTTGAATTGTTTTTAGTAGAATTAGATTATTATTATTATTATTATTATTATTATTATTATTATTATTATTGCTACTACTTTTATTATTATTATTATTATTATTATTATTTGACAGTCATGTCAATAGGTACAATCGGCAGAATTACATTGTATTTGACAGGAATTTCTTGTCTTCTTAGAAAAGCATGGAAGGAATCTACATACTTCATGTTATGGTCAGGAGTAGGTTTTGCAACTCATTAGAATGACGGGGCTACTTTTTTTTCATGTAGGTTGGCTTGTGCCAGGCTTCTGCACAGATGCTCTGAACCTTCTCTTTCACTGGATGAATTATTGTTGTTATTATTATTAATATTATTATTATTATTATTATTATAATTTAGACGTTGTTTTGTCATATTCTTTTTGAAGAATTTTTGGCTGAATGACGTTTTTGTGACATGATAGTCGTTTCGTTAAAAATTCTCTCTCTCTCTCTCTCTCTCTCTCTCTCTCTCTCTCTCTCTCTCTCTCTCTCTCTCTCTCTCTCTCTCTCTCACACACACACACACACACACACACACACACACACACATACATACACACACAGGCGTCATCTGCTCTTTGTTTTATTGTCTTTTGGTGAAAAAAAAGTTAATGGAGCCCATCTCTTAGAATTTCACATGGACACATTTTCCCACGAAATGGGACGGCCGTCATCATAAAACGTAAATAAATGTATGAAGGAAAAAATTATATGTATCGTTTTTTTTACTTGATTTTATTGATATTTTTTTAATCTCATTAGTATACAGAGTTTACATATCCATTCAAAATACTATATATGCGCCTTATAGATATAATTGAAGAGAACTGTAAATGTACGTACTGCTGATATGCGTATCAAATAGGCTGCTGTGTACATTCTCAACAGATGTGAATGTTTTTTTTTACTATTATTATTATTATTATTATTATTATTATTATTATTATTATTATTATTATTATTATATTTATTTGATAAATATAGGTGAGCAGTATCTCTAAGGACTTGTTTATCATTCAAGAAGTTAAGGAATAGAACTCTTCATAAGTGTTGAAGAGATTGATATGTCATGCATATATAGAGTAAAAAGTTACTCTCATTCTCCTTCTCCCCCCCCCCCCTTTGAAGATGTTTAATAATAACCATACTTTTTGTGCCATAAGTTTTTTTTTTTTTTTTTTTTTTTTACATAAAAACTTAATTCATAGAAGAATAAAAAGAGAAACCGAATGCTCTTTTACAACTGACCTAGTGGTAGCCCTGGTCGTAATATGTAATGTATTCACGAACAGGATCTGGGAGCCTCAACCTTTAACGCTTACCCACGCAGGGTCGCTGACTTCACTTGCCCTCCTTTAGGTATGCTGGTGGTCTTCGCTCTCTGAGTTCGGAGATATTGTCGTGTATATTATCTGGGGCCGAGGTGGCTCAGCTGAAGGACACGCGAGCCGGGTAGTGATAAGCCCGACAAACGCGTTTTGGATCACTGCGCGTGATGTTAAGAAAGACATCCAGCCTTTATCCCCTATCTGCAACCTATCTGTTTCCACCCTCATTCGAATGGAGACTAATTGTTACGTACAAATAGGTCCTTTTTAAAATGTATATATGATCTACTCGGACAAAATTAATTTCTTTGCTAAGTTTCTTGATTTTGGTACTCTCTCTCTCTCTCTCTCTCTCTCTCTCTCTCTCTCTCTCTCTCTCTCTCTCTCTCTCTCTCTCTCTCTCTCTCTCTCTCTCTCTCTCTCTCTCTCGAAATTTGGAGGCATTTTTGCGTACATTATATTCTTGCTTCAAACCACCCTCTGGCGTCTACTGATATGTTGATTAGTTTCTAATCGTTTTGTCCTTGTCTTTGCTTTGAAGCTTATCAGCAGCGTCAAGAAGGGAAAGTGCAAAATGGGCTAGACACTTTTTCCATATCTTTAACCGAGCTGAAAAGCTCCCAGCTGCTTTAACCGTCTGTCAAAACGAAAGGAACTTTACATGTCGTTGGACGAAAATTTCAATGTTCAATTTTTGCTGCGCATTTAGATCCTAGTATTGTCACTTAGGAAATGGTACTGTGCCTTGCCTTTTCCTCCTGATGACTTTGCTTCATGCACTATTCATGTTACTGGTATAGACACTCTTCTGCATTGTCTTGTTCAGTGTGTACTTGAATGAACCATTAGATTAAAGTTTCTGTTAGAAATTTTATGATGTAGGTTTTGTTAATTATGAGAAGTGAATCCATTTTAAATAAACAGATACAGAATATCTGATATAATGAGAATAAAGCACAGTTTTATATTTCACAGTCAGTTCTATTCACATGGGGAAGGACACATGCATGTTAGTTAGAAGATTAAGGCTGGATGCCCTTACTAATGCCCGCGGTGTGATCGAACCGGCGTTAATCACTTCCCACCGACTCGAGCGCTCTACTATTAAGCTAGCGCGGCTCCCTGATATTCTGAGAAAACGCTAACTTTGATATGGGGGATCACGATAGCCGAGTGGTTAGAATACTCGACTAGGGAGTCGACTGATCCGCGATCGAGCCCACTGTGGGTCGTTAGGAAGAGCATCCAGACTTAATTCCCCAAGCCACTTTCAGTGTCTGCCCACCCCCATAATGGGGATTGATAGTGACACATAAAACGTAAATTGCTTATTTAATTATAATTACTAGGACAAATAATTTCTCTTCACCTCGATTTATGTTTTAAAAGTATTTGCGATTAGGCTACTATCAATGTAAAATTATGACATAATAAAATGGAGGTTTTTCCGTTGCTTAATCAGCCCAGCCTTTCATTTCATAGACTAATTTATTAACATGACTGAAGATGGTTTTTTTTTTGTGAAAGATTTTGTATTTTCTGTGTGGCATACTTTATGTTCCATCCAAACTTATGTTCTACAGAATTCTGTACCTTTCCAGAATTGTCATTGTCTGCTTGCTGAGGGTTTAAAACTACAGAAAAAGTTAATCTGATTAACTGATGAAGAGTCCGATGCCAAGTTGTCTGTACTTATGCCTTGTCACGGATTATATATATATATATATATATATATATATATATATATATATATATATATATATATATATATATATATATATATAATTGGACTAGAGGAAATGCGCATGTAGGAAATTCTTCTGATGTGTAAATGCGTAATCGATATATATTTTTTTTTTTAGTCTTTCTAATAAGACTTACATAGTTTTGTATTTTAGTTCATTATTTTGTATAAAGTAATTGCAAATTACAAATAGAAAAATACTTTTAAAACCAATCCAACCCGGCGAGTGGTATCACTCGTCAGGTAATTGTGGGGTGGACATGAAATATTGTCGTA
>JAXCGZ010015214.1:130000-137500 GCA_037179515.1 Halocaridina rubra | reverse complement strand
CTTTCCTCATGCTTACATCTACACTGAATATTCTGGCATATTCATTACACATCTCTTGCTATTTCATTACATTTGACAAGTCGCAACATTCTGCACATCTGTCTCTTTTACTTTCCTTTTCCTCACATTTTGTCATTATTTATGGAAGGTTCACAACTAATGGCCCCCATTACCCGGCATAGTAGGGTGCGAAGAATCTCTGGGGATCATGCTGACTCCACCATTGGCTTGAGGGCAGACACGCCTGGTGGTAGTAATGGTTCTGCTCTTAACCTTGCACCTCCCAATAGATCTGCTTCTTTCACTCTTCACTATTCAAACATTCGTGGGCTGAACTCTAATCTTTCGTTTGTGGAACAGCACTTGGGCACTTTCCTCCCTAACCTCCTCCTCCTATCTGAAACCCAGTTGTCTATACATGCTTCCACTGACACTTTCCAAATCTCCCAATATAATCTGTATACTCGTTTTCGTTCCAAAGGTGGGGTATGTGCTTACTGCAGCATTAACACTCCTACTGTGAGGCTCATGGACCTTGAATCTCCTGACTTTGATGTTCTGTGGCTAAAAGTCTATCTCTCAACTACCACTATCATCCTTTGCTTCTGCTACTGTTCTCCAAACTCCACCGAGTTTGTGTCTTCCTTTGAATATCTCTCCTCGTGCCATGAGTCCTTGCTATCTTCTTACCCACATGCCGAAGTTCTCTACATTGGAGACTTCAATGTACACCACAGTGAGAGGCTTCATTCTTCTCACACTGATGTGGGAGGAAGCGAGGCTCTTGCTTTCTCTATTACTCACGATCTGGATCAAATTATCAAGCATCCTACTCGCGTCCCTGATCGTCACGAACATGCTGCATACACTCTTGACCTATTTTTTACTTCAAACCCTTCACACTACTATTATTCTGTGCTTTCCCCTCTCGGTAAATCTGACCACTCCATGATCTCTGTCTCTTCCATTTTTGCTCCCCCACCACCAATCCCTCCTACTCAACGTCGCCTTTGGCACTTCGAGCGAACCCAATATGAAAATTTGCGTAACTCTCTCTTTGACTTCCCATGGGATGACTACTGCTTTCGGTTCCGCAACCCTGAACGGGTAGCTGTAAAAGTTGCCGAGATCATGACCGCGGGAATGGAGGCGTACATCCCCTCTTTTAAAAAAACTTTCTCTCCCCCTAAACCTTGGTTTGACCGTGCCTGCTCCATTGCTATCCAGGCTAGGAATCAGGCTCACCCATCTTACCAAGCCTCTCCTTCCGATTTAACTCGCTCTGCTTTTATTATAGCTAGGAATCGCTGTACAGCTCAGATTCGAAGGTCTAAGGCTTCCTTTATAAGAAGGAAAGTTGATGACCTTAACTCCTCTCCCACTGACAAATGCTTCTGGTCCTTAGCCAAAAGCCTCTCCAAAAACTTCTGTAACTCAAGCTTTCCCCCTCTCATTCGTTCTGATGGTTCTATAGCTTGCTCTCCCACTGACAAAGCCACTCTCTTTTGCTCTCATTTTTCTGCCAACTCTTCTATCAACGATTCCAGCACACCTGTTCCTCAGTCTTTTCCCCTCTCTAACCCTATGCCCTCCCTTATCCTTTCTTCATGCAAAGTTCATAAGGTTCTTCGCTCACTAAAGACAAACAAGGCATCTGGTCCCGATGGTATCCCTGCAAGGTTCCTTAAGGAGTTTGCAGATGAACTGGCTCCAGTGCTTTGCCGTCTTTTTCGCCTCATTCTGTCAACCAGTATCTATCCTTCATCTTGGAAGCATGCTCTAGTTCAGCCTGTTCCTAAGAAGGGTGACCGCTCTATTCCTTCTAACTACCGACCTATTGCTCTAACCTCCTCTATTGCTAAAGTTTTCGAATCTTTGCTCAATGCTCACTTCTTGAAACGCCTTGAATCTAACTCACTTATCTCCGATCACCAGTACGGCTTCCGCAAGGCAATATCCACTGGTGATCTCCTGTCCTATCTTACTCATGTATGGTCATCTTCTCTGAGGAACTATGGGGAATGCTTTGTCGTCGCCCTTGATATCTCTAAGGCTTTTGACAGAGTCTGGCACAAGGCTCTGTTGGCCAAACTCCCTGCCTATGGCTTTACCCCTTCTTTCTGTTCTCTGCTTTCCAGTTTTCTTACTGACCGTTCTATATCTGTAGTTGTTGATGGCACGACATCTAGCCCCTTCTCTGTTTCCAGTGGTGTTCCACAGGGCTCTGTTCTTTCACTTACTCTCTTCCTTCTCTTCATCAATGATCTTCTACAATCCCCATCTTCCTCTCTTCTTCATGCCTTTGCCGATGATTCTACCCTTCACTTTTCCTCTGCCTTTTCTTCACAACCTTCATCTGTTACTCGTAATCAATCTCGTATCACTCTTTCTTCTACTCTTAACTCCGATTTGCAGAGAGTATCTGAATGGGGCACTCAAAATTTAGTTAAATTCAATGCCTCCATGACACAGTTTCTGGCTATCTCTTTATCTTCTTCTCCTCCTGATAACCCTATTGTCTTCGAAAGTAATGAAATTTACCCTCTTATCTCTATCAATATATTAGGAATCCATATAGCCTCTAACTTGTCTTGGAGGAATCACATAATCCAAATTTCTAAATCTTCATCCCAAAAATTGTTGGTTTTGTTTCGTTTTCGTTATTACTTTTCCTCATTGTAGTTACTTAAAATTTACAAAGGTCTTATCCGCCCCTGCTTAGAATACTGCTCACACATCTGGGGTGCTTCTTCCCTTACTTATCTTCTTGATAGGGTTGAATCTAAGGCAGTCAGACTCATTAATGATCCTTCTCTTACTTCTAACCTGGATTCTCTCCCTCTTCACTGTAAGGTATCTTCCCTTTCGCTTTTCTATCGCTACTACTTCCATCATGCCTTTGCCGATGATTCTACCCTTCACTTTTCCTCTGCCTTTTCTTCAAAACCTTTATCTGTTACTCGTAATCAATCTCGTATCACTCTTTCTTCTACTCTTAACTCCTATTTGCAGAGAGTATCTGAATGGGGCACTCAAAATTTAGTTAAATTCATTGCCTCCAAGACACAGTTTCTGGCTATCTCTTTATCTTCTTCTCCTCCTGATAACCCTATTGTCTTCGAAAGTAATGAAATTTACCCTCTTATCTCTATCAATATATTAGGAATCTATATAGCCTCTAACTTGTCTTGGAGGAATCACATAATCCAAATTTCTAAATCTTCATCCCAAAAATTGTTGGTTTTGTTTCGTTTTCGTTATTACTTTTCCTCACTGCAGTTTCTTAAAATTTACAAAGGTCTTATCCGCCCCTGCTTAGAATACTGCTCACACATCTGGGGTGCTTCTTCCTTTACTTATCTTCTTGATAGGGTTGAATCTAAGGCAGTCAGACTCATTAATGATCCTTCTCTTACTTCTAACCTGGATTCTCTCTCTCTCCGCCGTAAGGTATCTTCCCTTTCGCTTTTGTATCGCTACTACTTCCATCGCTGCTCTGATGAGTTGGCGAGTTGCATCCCTCCTCCACTGCCGAGGCCGCGTAACACTCGCCAGGCGGCCTCATCTCACAGGTACTGTGTGGAGATTTGTAGCTCGCGGATTGGTCGGTGCAGCGACTGGTTCTTCCCATCTACCTCCAGACTCTGGAACTCTCTTCCTCCTTCTGTCTTTCCTAATTCTTATGACCTTTCATCCTTCAAAAAGCAGATCTATCATCATCTCAGAGCCTAGTCCTCCATATCTCTGGGTCCTCTTTACTTTAACTGTTTTTTTCTGTCTGTCGTTTTCCTATGTGTGACATTACCTCATCTCTGCCTTGCCCTTAACATATTCTTTTCCTTCGTCTTGGTATTTTCTCGTGCCCGGGCCTTTGTTGATTAGGGCAGTTTCTGCGTGTCACGGTGTCACATTCTTAAAAAAAAAAAAAATATATATATATATATATATATATATATATATATATATATATATATATATATATATATATATATATATATATATATATATATATATTATACATATATATATATATATATATATATATATATATATATATATATATATATATATATATATATATATATATATATATATATATATATATATATATATATATATATATATATATATATATATATATATATATATATATATATATATATATATATATATATATATATATATATATATATATATATATATATATATATATATATATATATATATATATATATATATATATATATATATATATATATATATATATATATATATATATATATATATATATATATATATATATATATATATATATATATATATATATATATATATATATATATATATATATATATATATATATATATATATATATATATATATATATATATATATATATATATATATATATATATATATATATATATATATATATATATATATATATATATATATATATATATATATATATATATATATATATATATATATATATATATATATATATATATATATATATATATATATATATATATATATATATATATATATATATATATATATATATATATATATATATATATATATATATATATATATATATATATATATATATATATATATATATATATATATATATATATATATATATATATATATATATATATATATATATATATATATATATATATATATATATATATATATATATATATATATATATATATATATATATATATATATATATATATATATATATATATATATATATATATATATATATATATATATATATATATATATATATATATATATATATATATATATATATATATATATATATATATATATATATATATATATATATATATATATGTATATATATATATATATATATATATATATATATATATATATATATATATATATATATATATATATATATATATATATATATATATATATATATATATATATATATATATATATATATATATATATATATATATATATATATATATATATATATATATATATATATATATATATATATATATATATATATATATATATATATATATATATATATATATATATATATATATATATATATATATATATATATATATATATATATATATATATATATATATATATATATATATATATATATATATATATATATATATATATATATATATATATATATATATATATATATATATATATATATATATATGTATATATATATCAAATAACCATATTACATATGTGAAAACATGAATCATTTTTTACCCCGACCGGGACTAGAACCTAGGACTTATGATTACTAAGTCATGGCGCTACCACTACACCACAAAAGGTTAAAAGGAACCCAACCTTATAGCTTTTATCTGCTATACATAGGAATGAACGCATTCTAACTGAATGCCACTATGTTCATATTACAGATTCCCCAACCTCACTCGTGGCTTCATTTTAGCATTTAATTCAAATCCTAATCTCATTCGGGCCATGAAATTATCAAATAAGCACATTACATATTTGAAAACATGAATCATTTTTTACCCCGACCGGGACTCGAACCTAGGACTTATGATTACTAAGTCAAGGCGCTACCACTACACCACAGAAGGTTAAAAGGAACCCAACCTTATAGCTTATATCTGCTATACTTAGGAGTGAACGCATTCTAACTGAATGCCACTATGTTCATATTACAGATTCCCCAACCTCACTCGTGGCTTCATTTTAGCATTTAATTCAAATCCCAATCTCATTCGGGCCATGAAATTATCAAATAAGCACATTACATATGTGAAAACATGAATCATTTTTTACCCCGACCGGGACTCGAACCTAGGACTTATGATTACTAAGTCAAGGCGCTACCACTACACCACAAGTCCTAGGTTCGAGTCCCGGTCGGGGTAAAAAATGATTCATGTTTTCACATATGTAATGTGCTTATTTGATAATTTCATGGCCAGAATGAGATTGGGATTTGAATTAAATGCTAAAATGAAGCCACGAGTGAGGTTGGGGAATCTGTAATATGAACATAGTGGCATTCAGTTAGAATGCGTTCATTCCTAAGTATAGCAGATATAAGCTATATGGTTGGGTTCCTTTTAACCTTCTGTGGTGTAGTGGTAGCGCCTTGACTTAGTAATCATAAGTCCTAGGTTCGAGTCCCGGTCAGGGTAAAAAATGATTCATGTTTTCACATGCGTAATGTGCTTATTTGATAATTTCATGGCCAGAATGAGATTGGGATTTAAATTAAATGCTAAAATGAAGCCACGAGTGAGGTTGGGGAATCTGTAATATGAACATAGTGGCATTCAGTTAGAATGCGTTCATTCCTAAGTATAGCAGATATAAGCTATAAGGTTGGGTTCCTTTTAACCTTCTGTGGTGTAGTGGTAGCGCCTTGACTTAGTAATCATAAGTCCTAGGTTCGAGTCCCGGTCGGGGTAAAAAATGATTCATGTATTCACATATGTAATGTGCTTATTTGATAATTTCATGGCCCGAATGAGATTGGGATTTGAATTAAATGCTAAAATGAAGCCACGAGTGAGGTTGGGGAATCTGTAATATGAACATAGTGGCATTCAGTTAGAATGCGTTCATTCCTAAGTATTGCAGATATAAGCTATAAGGTTTTGTTCCTTTTAACCTTCTGTGGTGTAGTGGTAGCGCCTTGACTTAGTAATCATAAGTCCAAGGTTCGAGTCCCGGTCGGGGTAAAAAATTATTCATATATATATATATATATATATATATATATATATATATATATATATATATATATATATATATATATATATATATATATATATATATATATATATATATATATATATATATATATATATATATATATATATATATATATATATATATATATATATATATATATATATATATATATATATATATATATATATATATATATATATATATATATATATATATATATATATATATATATATATATATATATATATATATATATATATATATATATATATATATATATATATATATATATATATATATATATATATATATATATATATATATATATATATATATATATATATATATATATATATATATATATATATATATATATATATATATATATATATATATATATATATATATATATATATATATATATATATATATATATATATATATATATATATATATATATATATATATATATATATATATATATATATATATATATATATATATATATATATATATATATATATATATATATATATATATATATATATATATATATATATATATATATATATATATATATATATATATATATATATATATATATATATATATATATATATATATATATATATATATATATATATATATATATATATATATATATATATATATATATATATATATATATATATATATATATATATATATATATATATATATATATATATATATATA
>JAXCGZ010015214.1:125000-127500 GCA_037179515.1 Halocaridina rubra | reverse complement strand
TATATATATATATATATATATATATATATATATGGCAGGCACAACGTCATAGAATATCCCCAACGTATTCCCTGCGTGTCATAAGAGGCTACTAAAAGTGGACGGGTTGAGGGGACTCTGATCCCCCCCTTGTATTAACCTCCCGCGAGACGTCATAGAAGAAGAGGAGTAAAGGGGAGAATAACTTCTCCTCAAACTGTAGTTTTGGGGTGTATAAATGTGCGTGGTTGTAGTATGATAGAAAGCAAAAGATGTGAGATTGGATATATGTTTGGTAGGAGGAGCATGGATGTATTGGCGTTGTTTGAGACAATGATGAAAAGAAATGGAGAAGTGGCATTTGGTGATGTGACGGTAAGGTGTCTGGGGATGAAAGGGAAAGTGCGAGAGAAGATGTGGCATTATTGCTGAGTGAATGGATAGTAAATAAGGTAGTGGAATGGAAGGAAGTGTCATCTAGGCTGATGTGGTTTAGGGCTGGGATAGGTAGAGTATGTTGGGCTTTTGTTAGTGCGTATGGGCCAGGATGTGAGAGAAGTAAGGAAGAGCGGGATGAATTCTGGAGCGAGTTACCTAGGTGTGTGGATAGTCTGAGTAGAAGGAACTATGTAGTTGTGTTGGGTGACTTGAATGCCAGAGTGGGTGATGGAGAGGTAGAAGGTGTTGTAGGAAAGTATGGGGTACCAGGTGGGAATGAGAGTGACGAGAGACTGTTAGATATGTGTGTGGAGCAAGAGTTGGCGATAGGTAATAGTTTTTTGAAGAAGAAGTTAATAAATAAGTATACATGGATGAGAGTGGCAAATGGAAGAGCGAAAGAAAGAGCATTGATGGATTATGTGTTGGTGAGAAAGAGCATGATTGGTAGAGTGAAAGATGTGCATGCATATAGGGGTGTGGCTGCTGGGATGTCTGATCATATTTTGGTTGAAGCAAAAGTGGTAGTAGCAAAAGAGTGAGGAAATAGAATTAGGGGATGTAGAATGGAAATAGTGAAGGTGAAAGAGTTGAAAAAGACAGAAAAGAGACAGGAATATCAGGACAGGTTGAGAGTGGCATATGACAGGGTGAAAGAAAGAGAAGTTGGGAAGTTAGATAAGGAATGGGGCTTGATGAAAGAAGGTTTTGTGGGACATGCAAGTGATGTGTGTGGAAAGAGGGTTGTTGGAGGTGGCATGAGGAGGGGCCGCGAGTGGTGGGATGAAGGGGTGAAAATGAAGGTGGAAGAGAAAAAGAGGGCTTTTGAGGAATGGCTGCAGTGTAAAAATGGGGAGAAGTATGAAATATATAGGGAGAAAAATGTGGAAACCAAGCAGAAGGTAGAGGAAGAGAAGAGGTTGAAAAATGTTAGGTGGGGACAAGATTCTAGTAGGTCATAAGAGGAGAAGAAAAAGATGTTTTGGAAAGAAGTGAAGAGAGTAAGGAAGGGTGGATCGAGGATGGAAGAGACAGTGAAAGATGTGAATAGACAGCTGTTAAAAGGGAACGATGCAAGGAAATGATGGGCAGAATATTTTGAGTGCTTGCTGAATGTTGAGGAAGATAGAGAGGCAGCTATAGTGGCAGTGGGGGGTGTTCAAGTGCCAGTAACGAGAGAGAGATTACAAGAGAGGAGGTGAGAAGGGCATTGAATGATGCAAAAACAGGTAAAGCACATGGAATGGATGGTGTGATAAGCGGAGATGTTTAAAGAAGGGAGTGTAACTGCATTGGAATGGTTAGTGAGAGTGTTTAATATATGCTCTATTTTGTCAATGGTGCCAGTGGAATGGGTAATTGCTTGTACAGTGCCCCTATGCAAAGGTAAGAGAGATATGTATGCATGCAGTATTTTTAGGGGTATAAGTTTGTTGAGTGTGGTAGGAAAGGTGTATGATAGGATACTGGTTAATAGGATATAGGATAAGACAGAAAATGTGATTGCGGAAGTTCAGAGTGGTTTTAGGAGAGGTAGAGGTTGTATATATCAGATTTTTATAGTTAGGCGGCTATGTGAGAAATATTTAGCAAAGGGTAAGGATATGTAGTTTATATTTTTGGATCTGGAGAAAACATATGATAGAGTTGATAGAGAGGCAATGTGGAATGTTTTAAGATTATATGGAATTAATGGTAAATTGTTGAATGCAGTATGTAGAGTTTGCATGAGGGGAGTAGAGCTTGTGTTAGGGTAGGGAATGAAGTGATTGAGTGGTTTCCAGTGAGTGTGGGACTGAGACAGTGATGTGTGATGTCACCATGTCTGTTCAATTTGTATATTGATGGAGTTGTAAGAGAGGTGAATGAGCGAGTGCGTGGTCGAGGTTTGAGAATGGTAGTTGGGATGATAACGAGTGGGAGCTGAATCAGTTGCTGCTTGCAGATGATGCTGTGGTGGGGGCAGATTCAGAGGAGAAGCTGTGTCAGTTAGTGTAAGAATTTGGAAGTGTCTGTGAGAGAAGGAAGTTGCTAGTGAATGTGGGAAAGAGTAAGTTTAAGAGGTGTACAAGAAATGAGGATG
>JAXCGZ010015214.1:117500-120000 GCA_037179515.1 Halocaridina rubra | reverse complement strand
TTTGGGACAGGATTTTAGTAGGTCATATGAGGAGAATAAAAAGAAGTTTTGGAAAGAAGAGAGTAAGGAAGGGTGGATCGAGGATGGAAGAGACTGTGAAAGATGTGAATGGACAGCTGTTAAGAGGGAACGATGCAAGGAAAAGATGGGCAGAATATTTTGAGTGCTTGCTGAATATTGAGGAAGATAGAGAGGCAGCAACAGTGGCAGTGGGGGGTGTTCAAGTGCCAGTAATGGGAGATGAAAATGAAAGAGAGATTATAAGAGAGGAGGTGAAAAGGGCATTGCATGAAGCGAAAGCAGGTAAAGCACATGGAATGGATGGTGTGAGAGTGGAGATGTTGAAAGAAGGGAGTGTGACTGCATTGGAATGGTTAGTGAGAGTGTTTAATATATGCTTTATGTTGTCAATGGTGCCAGTGTAATGGGTGATTGCTTGCATAGTACCCCTATACAAGGGTAAGAGAGATGTGTATGAATGCAGTAATTTTCGGGGTATAAGTTCGTTGAGTGTAGTAGGAAAAGTGTTTGGTAGGGTACTTATTAATAGGATAAGGGATAATACAGAAAATGTGATCGCGGAAGTGCAGAGTGGTTTTAGGAGAGGTAGAGGATGCACAGATCAGATTTTCATAGTTAGGCAGTTATGTGAGAAATATTTCGTAAAGTGTGAATATGTATTTTGCATTTTTGGATCTGGAGAAAGCGCATAATAGAGTTGATAGAGAGGCAATGTGGAATATTTCGAGGTTATATGGAATTAATGGTAAACTAATGCATGCAGTGAAGAGTTTGTATGAGGGCAGTAGAGCTTGTGTTAAGGTAGGGAATGAATTGAGTGAGTGGTTTCCAGTGAGTGTGGGACTGAGACATGGATGTGTGATGTCACCATGGCTGTTCAATTTGTTTATTGATGGAGTCGTAAGAGAGGTGAATGAGCAAGTGCGTGGTCGAGGTATGAAAATGGTAGATGGGGATGATAACGAATGGAAGCTGAATCAGTTGCTATTTGCGGATGATACTGTGGTGGTGGCAGGTTCAGAGGAGAAGTTGTGTCAGTTAGTGTCAGAGTTTGGAATGGTGTGTGAGAGAAGGAAGTTGCGAGTGAATGTGGGAAAGAGTAAGGTTATGAGGTGTACAAGAAATGAGAATGGTTCTGGATTGAATGTTATTTTGAATGGAGAGACACTTGAGGAAGTTGATCTGTTTAAGTATTTAGGCTTGGTTATAGCTGCAAATGGTGGAGTGGAAGCAGATGTGTGTCACAGAGTGAATGAAATATTTAAAGTGTTGGGTGCGTTGAAAGGAGTGATGAAGAATAAAGGGTTGGAAATGAATGTTAAGAAATTTTTGTATAAGAAAGTGGTTGTGCCAACTGTGATGGATGGATCAGAGTTATTGGATATGAGAGTAAGTGAGAGACAGAAACTAAATGTGTTTAAGATGAAATGCCTGAAGAGTATGAGAGGTGTATCTCGGTTGGATAGGGTTAGGAATCAAGTGGTGAGAGCAAGAACGGGTGTGAGGAGAGAAATTGCAGCCAGAGTAGATATGAATGTTCTGATATGGTTTGACCATGTGGAAAGGATGGATGATGAGAGCTACTGAAAAAGGTGATGAATGCGAGAGTTGATGGGTTAAATGCTAGATGGAGGCCTAGGTTTGGGTGGATGGATGGAGTAAGGGGAGCCCTGAATGATTGGAGGATGGATGTGAGGGAAGTAAGTGAGCTTGCTAGGAATAGGAATGAGTGGCGAGCGATTGTGATGCAGCTCTGATGGGCATCTGCTGTTACCACGGGGCTGCATCTCACAGAGGTAGCCCTGTGGTAGGGACAGTCGGGGAGTTGGCAGTTGTGAAGCGACACAGGTTGTGGAAGAGCCGGGAGGATGGGCTGTGGCACTCCAGCCGTGCCATCTGAATGGTCGCTAGCTCCCTCGTCATTGCCCATAGAGCAAAGTAATCCCCTTATTGTTTTGCTTTTTTGTTGTCGGCTACCCCCTAATTAAGGGGGAAACAGCCATGGTAGATATAATATAATATATATATATATATATATATATATATATATATATATATATATATATATATATATATATATATATATATATATATATATATATATATATATATATATATATATATATATATATATATATATATATATATATATATATATATATATATATATATATATATATATATATATATATATATATATATATATATATATATATATATATATATATATATATATATATATATATATATATATATATATATATATATATATATATATATATATATATATATATATATATATATATATATATATATATATATATATATATATATATATATATATATATATATATATATATATATATATATATATATATATATATATATATATATATATATATATATATATATATATATATATATATATATATATATATATATATATATATATATATATATATATATATATATATATATA
>JAXCGZ010015214.1:100000-112500 GCA_037179515.1 Halocaridina rubra | reverse complement strand
TATATATATATATATATATATATATATATATATATATATATATATATATATATATATATATATATATATATATATATATATATATATATATATATATATATATATATATATATATATATATATATATATATATTGATAGACACATAGGTAGACAGACAGAGATGTGCACTACCAGGCTGATAAACAAATAGATATATGGTTGGTACGCGATTGATATATGGCGAGACAGTGTAACGGACATATTGACTGTCAGATTGATTGTTAAATGTATATACTGACAGATATATACAGAAATAGATTTGTAGAGATTTAGATAGACAATACAGATAGACAGACAGATTTACACAGAGATTGATTTATAGATTGATAGATAGACATTGCGGATAAACAAATAGACATATATATATATATATATATATATATATATATATATATATATATATATATATATATATATATATATATATATATATATATATATATATATAGATAGATAGATAGATACATAGATACATAGATATATAGATAGATAGATAGATAGATAGATAGATAGATATATTTGTAAGTACTGTGTGAACTTGGCTTCTACTGACGCTAAGCTAATCCTATGCTTATATACATGTTGTTTTTGGAAAAGCAATAGTGTTGGCATCTGTAGTTTATTTTATTTTATTTTTTTTTAATCTTTCCAATTTTTCTTCCTGTATGAGCAAATACAAGGATAAAGAAGTCATCGGTCGAATTAGTTTCTTTATGTTATATGTTATTTCACGTATTTTTTAAATTATTACAGGAGAATTTTTTTCGTAGTCTTATTTCTTTTTTATGTTTAAGTATTTTATATTTCATGTTGTTCCCTTGTGTTGAACAACATATATAGTTTTAATGTTATGCTTTTATTTTTTATTTTATTTTAGATATTTTAATTCATTTTTAATATCTAACTTTTCCTACATTATTAGAAGAGGAGATGTAGTATCATGTTTGTTTATCGGCGGGTATAAATAAATACGAGGTTTCAAAATTATTCAAACCTAATTTATTTTATGCGAAGGTGTCATTTATTTTTGTTTTATGTTAAGTAATGTTGTTTTATTTACTTGTTGTATATTGCATTTCTCATGATATTTATTTCAGAATTGACTATCGCCGAATTAATACGTAAATTAGATTACCTTCAGTATCTAAATTTGTCTCTAGAATATTTTATTCTTTCCCCGTTTGAAAATAATTTCCCGTAAAACTGAGAAAGGACAGGAAAAAACTTTTTCTCCACTCAACATATCTCTTCTCTATGTGGAAAAATCTCGGCCTTCAATATAAGAAAATGATAACTGAAGAAATTCTTAAAGAATAAGGGGGAGGGGGGAAAATAAGGGGGATTAGTCCATTAGGGGAAAAGATAGAGAGAGTATGGTGTGAGGGTTATAAAATGGATGTGGGGGGAAATGAAAGGGAGGGATTATATAGGGCAGTATGGGAGAGGAAATATGATGACAATAGGGTTCATTGAGGAATTAGGGGGTATAAGGGGGAAGAGGGGATTGTGAAAGTAGAAGTGGGAAAATTGGAGTGGGGATAGTAAACTAAAGGGGTGGGGAAATTGGGCTTGTCATGCTGCAGGAAAGGGAAGGAATTATGGGAAGGGGCCTGAAATATAACTGGAGAATTTAATTATATTGGCATAATGGGCAATGGGGGCTGAGGGGAAGCATTGAGAAAATTGGAGGCCGTGTTCGCCAAAGTGACGTGTGGAAGAGAGTGGGGAGAAGAATATAAGGGAGGGATCATGAAGGTAAGCGATGTTTCGAAGATGGAGGGAGAGAGGAATTGAAAGGTAGGATTGCAATGGCAAGAGAATTCTCGATATTGGAGAGTGAGACCATAACAAAAAATAGATGAGGAAATGGGAAGAAAAATTGGAAATTGAACCATAAAGGAAAATGATTCAGGTGAATATTGGAAAAGGGAAAAAATAAATCTAGGAACTAAGAATTGTAAAAGAAATGGGGCTAGCTGGCCTGCAAATAAGGGTAGTCAAGGTGAGGGTAGCCATCGTGAAGGGAAATGGGTAATTTTGAAAATGGGATGGGGATGTAATATAATATGGGAAGGAGGAATCACCAAAGGTAAAGATGAGAAAGGCGCAGGAGAAAGAACAATGGTGTGGCAGAGTGGTATGGGTGGTAGGGGTGGGGCAGGCGAGAAGTTTTGTTGCATGTACGTAAATGGATGAGTTTCATACAAATATGATCTTCATAAGATGGCTCACTCTATATCTCCTTTTACCTTTACCATTTACGGGGCCCCCTTAAAGGGGCTTGGAGTAGTGGATGGGAGGGAGGAGAAAGTTGTTGTCCTTATTTCCATATCAAACAAAGGTCGCTATCCCTGATCACCTACGCTATTTTGACCTTGATGGCGAACGTAGATGGACTACGAGAAGCTATTCACCAAATACCGGTGAGACGAGCGAGGCAAGATGTCTTTTGTATGGGTTTCTTTATTTTCTTTATTCATTCCGTTTTAATGACTCTTTTGTTGTTATTAACTACGTATTTTCTATACATCAGTGGTATACACACACATCCGTCTCTGTGGATGTCTGTCTGTATATTAAATTATCTATCAATCCATCAAGTTGTTACTTGTCTCTATATCTATAAATCTGACAGTCTATATGTCCATCACTCTGTCTTGCCATATATTGATCACGTACCAGCCCATCCATCCATCTATTTGTTTATCAGCCTGGTTGTGCTCATCTCTGTCTGTCTATGTGTCTGTCAACATTTGCACTTTGTACAACATCAGAAATCTCCTTAAAGAAAACACGAGATGATGAACTTATGAATTTTCTTGTTGATTCCACTAATAACATATTTAAATTCTGTATGGAACTGCAGTATTCCTGTTATTATTATTATTATTATTATTATTATTATTATTATTATTATTATTATTATTATTATTATTATTATTATTATTATTATTATTATTATTGTTGCTGTTGTTGTTATTGATGATGTCATTGCCGTTGTTCTACATACGTGTATGTGTGCGCAAGCTGCTTTGCGTGTATGTAATTGTATGTGGGCGTAAAGCTTGTTTATATTGTCATCTTTTTAACCTTATCACTGTTAAATGGCGTTTAAATACGTATACATGATTATGTCTGTGCGTATATATATATATATATATATATATATATATATATATATATATATATATATATATATATATATATATATTATATATATATATATATATATATATATATATATATATATATATATATATATATATATATATATATATATATATATATATATATATTTGTATGTATGTGATTACCTAATTGTGATTACCTAATTGTGTTTACGGGAAAGAGCCCAAAGCTCGTATCTTCCCGTCTCCTGATCGGTTCCATTTTTAGACTTAGTGTTACTTATCGTACCTGTCCTTAACCTATGGATTGAGATAGCATTAACTACCTCCTCGCTTAGCGAATTCCAATTATCAACTACTCTTACACTGAAAAAGTATTTCCTTACATCATGCAAAGAAGTTTTCTTATGAAGCTTCAAACTATGACCTCTAGTTCTAGAGCCAGCCATATCGAAATATCGTTCCCTATCCACTCTATCATAACCATGAAGGAATTTAAAGACTGTCACCATATCCCCCCTTACTCTTCTAGCTTCGAGTGATGGCAAGTCTAATTCCCTTAGCCTCTCATCATAACCGAGATTGCATATTTCTGGCACCAGTTTCGTGGCATGTCTTTGAACTTTTTCAAGCTTAGCTATGTGCTTTTTCAAGTGCGGATTCCAAAAGGGGGCTGCATATTCGAGTTTTGGCCTCACATAGGTTACATAAATATTTCTGAACATTTCCTTGTCCATGTGCCTGAAGGCTACCCTTACATTTGATAAGAATGCATATGCTGCCCTTACTATGCCATTTATATGTATTTCTGGAGACAAATCTGCCAGTATGTTTACTCCTAGATCTCTCTCATTTTCTGTCTCTTGAAGTTGTACTCCAGCCACCGAGTAGTCAAGCTTGGGCCTTCTTGCACTTGTACCCATTCTCATTACCTTACATTTTGAGGTATTGAATTTCATTAGCCACTTTTCTGACCACTCATGCAGATTATTTAGATCCTCCTGAAGTTCTCTACCATTGTTCTCGTTTTTTACTTTCTTCACAATCTTTGCATCATCTGCAAACATATTCATGAATGAATTTACACACTCCGGTAGGTCATTTACATATACAAGGAACAAAAGTGGCCCTAAACCTGAACCCTGTGGAACTCCACTACTAACTCTTCTCCATTCAGACACTGAGTGTCTTACTCTAACCCTCTGTTCCCTTCCTTCTAGGTAAGTTTTTATCCATACCAAGACATTTCCACCTATTCTAGCCATTGATTGCAGCTTCCTAATAAGTCTCCCATGTGGAACAGTGTCAAACGCTTTCTGGAAGTCTAGGAATATGCAATCTGCCCAGCCCTCTCTTTCCTGTAAGATTTGGCTTACCTCATCATAAAATTCTAATAAGTTTGTTACTGTTGATCTTCCTTCTCTGAAGCCATGTTGCCTCACTGACAAAAAGTTGAAGGATTCCAAGTGAAGAGAGATATGTTTCCTTAGTAGTTTCTCCATAACTTTGCAAACTATGCTGGTCAAGGAAACTGGTCTATAGTTCAGAGCCGTATCCCTCCTTCCCTTTTTGAAGATAGGTATCACATTTGCTTGTTTCCAGCATCTTGGAATCTCCCCCGACTCCAGTGACTCCTTAAATATGATACTTAGTGCCACTGATATTGTGCTTGCGCATTTTTTAAGCACATGAGGGGATATGTCATCAGGACCTGTAGCTTTATGAACATCTAAATCCATCAGCGCTTTGCATACCTCTGTGGCTGTAAGGTTGATGTTCTCTAATACCGGCCCTTGAGCTTCTATCACTGCAATCTGTGTATGTATGTATGTATGTATGTATGTATTTCATTACCTAATTGTGTTTACGGGAAAGAGCCCCAAGCCCGTACCTCCCCATCTCCTGGTAGGTTCCATTTTTGTACTTTGTAATACTTATCATACTTGGCCTCAAAAGTATGAATTGAGTTAGCATTAACTACCCTCTCGATTAACGATTGATCACTATCCACTCTGCCAAAAAAAAAAAAATGAATGAATTAAAAACCGTCACCAAATTCCCCATTCATTATACAAGCTTCGAGTGATGGTAAGTATGATTCCCTCAGCCTCTCCTCAAAACTGAGATTGTGTATTTCTAGCACCAGATTCGTGGCATGTCTTTGAGCTTTTTCCAGCTTATTCAAATGCTTTTTCAAGTGCGGATTTAAAAAAGTGGCTGCATAATCCAGCTTTGGCCTCACATAAGTTACATAATATTTCTAATCATTTGCATGTCTAAGTGTCTGAAGGCTACCCTTACATTTGGTAAGAAAACATATGCTGCCCTTACTATGCCATTTGTATACATGTCCGGAGACAAATCTGCCAATATGTATACTCCTTGATATCTCTCATACTCCGTCTCTTGATATTCTGCTCCTGGTACTGAGTAAGTATTCAAGATTGGACTTTCTCGCACTTGTACCCATTCTCATTACCTTATATTTTGAAGAATTAAATTTCATTAGCCACATTTCTGACCACTCTTGCGATTATATAGGCCTTCCTGAAGCTCTCTACCATTGTTTTCGTCTCTCAATATCAAAAAGTGGCTGCATAATTAAGCTTTGGCCTCACATAAGTTACATAAATATTTCTAAACATTTCCTTGTCCATGTGTCTGAATGCTACCCTTACATTTGGTAAGAAAACATATGCTGCCCTTACTATGCAATTTATATGGACGTCCGGAGATAAATCTGTCAATATATTTACTCCTCGGTCTCACTTATACTCCGTCTCTTGAAATTCTGCTCTTGATACTGAGTAAGTTTTCAAGGTTGGGCCTTTTCGCACTTGTACCCATTTTCATTACCTTATATTTTGAAGAATTAAATTTCATTAGCCACTTTTCTGACCACTCATGCTGATTAAATAGGTCTTCCTGAAGTTCTTTACAAATGTTCTCGTCTCTCAATTTCTTCAAAATCTTCTCATCATCTGCAAACATATTCACGAATGTATTTACAGACTCTGGTAGGTCATTTACATATAACCTTTCCCCATTCAGACACAGAGTTTCTTACATTAACACTGTTTTCCCTTCCTTTAAGTAAATTTTTATTTATTCCAAGACATTTCCATCTATTTTTGTCATTACCTAAAGCTTCTTAATTACTCTCCCAAGTGAGACCACATCCAATGCCTTCTGAAAATCTAGGAATAAACAATCTGCCCAGTCTTCTCTTTCCTGTAAGATCCGGATTACCTCATTATAAAATTATGATAAGTTTGTTACTGTTGATGTACCTTCTCTGAAGCCATGCTGTCTTACTGACAAAAAGTTGAAGGATTCCAAGTGAAGAGAGATGTGTTTTCTTAGTAGTTTCTCCATAACTTGGCAATCTATGTTGGCTAAGGAAACAGGTCTACAGTTTAGAGCTGAATTCCTCCTTCGCTTTTTGAAGACAGGTACCACGTTCGCTTGTTTCTAGCATCTAGGAATATCCCCAGATTCCAGGAACTTTTCAAATATGATTCATAGCAACATCAGTGTTGGTTTAGCACAATTCTTAAGGGCATAAGGAGATGTATCATCAGGACCTATAGATTTATGGGCATCTAACTCCATCAGCAATTTGCATACCTCTGTGACTGAAAAGATGATGTTCTCTAATATCTGCCCATGATTTAATATTTCTGCAATCTGAGGGGGTGAAGTATATTCTGCTGTGGATACTGATTGAAATTCCTTGTTCAATTTTTTGAAGATCTCTTCATCCATATCAGCGAAGCTTCCAACTGCTCTCTTTAAGTTTATAACCTGTTCTTTTACCTTCAATTTCCTCTGATAAAGCTTTGGAAATGCTTGGGATTTTCTTTAGCCTTCTTGGTGATATCCCTTTATAATATCTCTTGCCTCTTTTTTTGTATCTAGGTAATCGTTTCTTGCTCTTTTATAAGTCTGTCTGGCATTTATGTTTTTTCTCTTCTTGCATTTTTTCAGCATTTGTCTCTCTACTCCTTAGCTATCTTACACTCATTATTGAAGCATTTCTCTCTGACATGAATGACTCCCAATTTGGTGGAAGGTATGCAACAAGAGACTATTTTCCTATATTCCTCATAAAATAATTTTGTACATTTCTTGTATAGAATTGTTGTTAAATAAGGTCCTCCAATCGCAAAATGCTCAATAGTCTTTGTTGTAGTTTCCTTTGGATAGTTCCTCTTCCTGTTTTTCTCAGTACCCCCACTGTCAGGGAGAACATCTTCGATGATATACTTCATTAACAACGCAGTGGTTAATTTTTCCTTTTGGTGGTTCATACTCAATTTTTTTCAATATCCAACACATTATCATTGAAAACTAGATCAAGCTGTGATGGTTCATCCCCACTCCTGGCCCTATCTGGTTGCAGTACATGTTGGTGTAGAAATTCCCTTGCACAATCTAGAAATCTTGCTCTATTGAGACCTCCCCACTGCATGGGTCCAGATTTGTCCGTTTATCTTTCTATGATTAAAATCTTCCTTAATCAAAATCCTACTTTCTCTCCCATGCGATGATAGCAACTGAGCTTATGACTTCGATAGTACCTATATGACATTCCTCATAAACCTCTAGCCTATGTTGATTTATTGCTGAGTAATATATAACATTTATTATAATGCTCTCTGACCCAGTATTTATGAAAGCAACAAGAGAGTCCTTGAACTTAATTTCTATAGCAATATTTATTTCTTCTTCAACCTGAAACATTTCACTTATGAGCAATGCCATCCCTCCATCAGCCCTCTCAGGTCTTTGAACCCTCAATATTCTGAAGCCCTTAGGAAAAACTGTGACACTCTTTATGTCCTCATTTTAGTTCATCTCCATAATTGCTACCATATCTGCCTTGCTGTTGTGCATCCTCTCCTCTAATTCTACTGCTTTACCAGCTACTCCATCAGCATTTCTATACAGCAGTCTTAATGAGGCAGCATTCCATGATATCTAGGCAATATTTTCTTTATCTCCCCTTTGGGTGAAAGAACTATGAAACAAAAAATTGTTTTCTATATTCATTTTTTCCCTCATTTAACCTTCTAGCCCCTTGCAACAAGTTTTTTATTCTTTCCATCTCTTTTTGTGTTCTATATGGTCTAATGAACACTGTTCTGAATCCTTGAAGATCTTTTTGTTTTTTTTGCCCTCATCAATATTTCTCCACAAGTGTTCCCTCTCTCAAAGTTACTTTCATTATTCTTGCCTTTCCCTCCCAGAATATTTACCAATTTGGCGAATGATTACAATTTTTCTTGACCAAATATTAATCCGAGCTTCCTTGCCAGGTCTAAAAGCCTCGTTTTACTATGTTCAAGTCTCTCCGGCCATGTCGACTCCTGTTATTCACTTATGCCTGAGATTATCACTGACTTCCCCTTATCAAGTGTCTGTTTGATCTCTTTATCAAGTGTCTGTTTGATTAGTGGCATAGCCCTTCCAGTCACAACATTTTGATCATTTTTCAGATACTGTATTCTAGTAGTTAACAGAATTAACAGTGGTGTGTGTGTGTGATTACCTAATTGTGATTACCTAATTGTGTTTACGGGAAAGAGCCCAAAGCTCGTATCTTCCCGTCTCCTGATCGGTTCCATTTTTAGACTTAGTGATACTTATCATACCTGTCCTTAAAACTATGGATTGAGGTAGCATTAACTACCTCCTCGCTTAGCGAATTCCAATTATCAACTACTCTTACACTGAAAAAGTATTTCCTTACATCCTGCAAACAAGTTTTCTTCCGAAGCTTCAAACTATGACCTCTAGTTCTAGAGCCAGCCATATCGAAATATCGATCCCTATCCACTCTATCATAACCATGAAGGAATTTAAAGACTGTCACCATATCCCCCCTTACTCTTCTAGCTTCGAGTGATGGCAAGTCTAATTCCCTCAGCCTCTCATCATAACCGAGATTGCGTATTTCTGGCACCAGTTTCGTGGCATGTCTTTGAACTTTTTCAAGCTTAGCTATGTGCTTTTTCAAGTGCGGATTCCAAAAGGGGGCTGCATATTCGAGTTTTGGCCTCACATAGGTTACATAAATATTTCTGAACATTTCCTTGTCCATGTGCCTGAAGGCTACCCTTACATTTGATAAGAATGCATATGCTGCCCTTACTACGCCATTTATATGTATTTCTGGAGACAAATCTGCCAGTATGTTTACTCCTAGATCTCTCTCATTTTCTGTCTCCTGAAGTTGTACTCCAGCCACCGAGTAGTCAAGCTTGGGCCTTCTTGCACTTGTACCCATTCTCATTACCTTACATTTTGAGGTATTGAATTTCATTAGCCACTTTTCTGACCACTCATGCAGATTATTTAGATCCTCCTGAAGTTCTCTACCATTGTTCTCGTTTTTTACTTTCTTCACAATCTTTGCATCATCTGCAAACATATTCATGAATGAATTTACAGACTCTGGTAGGTCATTTACATATACAAGGAACAAAAGTGGCCCTAAAACTGAACCCTGTGGAACTCCACTACTAACTCTTCTCCATTCAGACACTGAGTGTCTTACTCTAACCCTCTGTTCCCTTCCTTCTAAGTAAGTTTTTATCCATTCCAAGACATTTCCACCTATTCTAGCCATTGATTGCAGCTTCCTAATAAGTCTCCCATGTGGAACAGTGTCAAACGCTTTCTGGAAGTCTAGGAATATGCAATCTGCCCAGCCCTCTCTTTCCTGTAAGATTTGGCTTACCTCATCATAAAATTCTAATAAGTTTGTTACTGTTGATCTTCCTTCTCTGAAGCCATGTTGCCTCACTGACAAAAAGTTGAAGGATTCCAAGTGAAGAGAGATATGTTTCCTTAGTAGTTTCTCCATAACTTTGCAAACTATGCTGGTCAAGGAAACTGGTCTATAGTTCAGAGCCGTATCCCTCCTTCCCTTTTTGAAGATAGGTATCACATTTGCTTGTTTCCAGCATCTTGGAATCTCCCCCGACTCCAATGACTCCTTAAATATGATACTTAGTGCCACTGATATTGTGTTTGCGCATTTTTTAAGCACATGAGGGGATATGTCATCAGGACCTGTAGCTTTATGAACATCTAAATCCATCAGCGCTTTGCATACCTCTGTGGCTGTAAGGTTGATGTTCTCTAATACCGGCCCTTGAGCTTCTATCACTGCAATCTGAGGGGGTGGGGTATTTTCTACTGTAAATACTGACTGAAACTCCTTGTTCAATTCTTTGCAGATCTCTTCGTCCGTCTCAGTGATGCTTCCATCCGCTCTCATTAGCCTTAAAACCTGTTCTTTTACCTTCAGTTTTCCTCTGATAAAGCTGTGGAAAAGCTTGGGATTTTCTTTAGCCTTCCTGGTGATGTCCCTCTCATAATCTTTCTCTGCCTCTCTCCTTTTACTTAGGTAGTCATTTCTTGCTCTTTTGTAGGTTTGCCAGGCATTTATGTTTTTTCTCCTCCTATACCTTTTCCAGCATTTGTCTCTCCACTCCTTAGCTCTTTTACACCCATTATCGAACCATTTCTCTCTGGCATGAATTACACCTACTTTGGTGACAGGTATGCAGCAATCTACTATCTTCCCATATTTCTCACAAAAGATGTCATACATTTCTTGTACAGATTTGTTGTAAAATAAGGTTCTCCAGTCAATAACTGCAAAAAGCTCATTCATTTTGATGTGTGTGTGTGTGTGTGTGTGTGTGTGTGTGTGTGTGTGTGTGTGTGTGTGTGTGTGTGTGTGTGTGTGTGTGTGTGTGTGTGTGTGTGTGTGTGTGTGTGTGCGGCAAATTATTGCCGTGATATGGATTTGAACCTAGAAAACTTAATAAGTGTGCTAAGTTGTTATAGCTGTATCTATAAAGGTATAAATGAAGAAAAACCTCTCAAGTAACAGCTGGATATTAGGAAGGGACACAATTAATCAACGTTTATGCTCATTTTACTCTCCTCCCAGCTTCACCCATGATTTGTTTTTGCAATTAATTCAGATTCACGCTGTAAGAATTTGCTCAAATAAACACCTTTTACATGTAGATACATGAAATATATTTTCTCTTTGGCTGGAATCCGGACCAAAGCTGCACAATCAGTGTACCGAGGAGTTACCTACTGCACCACGGAAGGTACAGTATAAGAGAGAAACCTCTCAGCTAACTGCTAAAGTTAGTGCATGAAAACACTCTACTGAATGTCTGCGATCATTGCACTTTCTCTTTCCAGCTTCACTTGATGTTTATTTGATCACATATATTTGTGTGTATGTGGTGGGAATATGCTTCCGTTTGCTTAAATGAACATAAAAAAGCATGAGTTTTGATAATTGCATATTGAGTACAATTTGCATTACGGATTGACACCAGTTTTCGTTAACCTTTTATGCTTATTGAATATTTTTCATCATTTATCATTCTTTTCTCTAATTTCAACATAATATGACTCGCAAAGTAGGTGTGCTCTAGAGAATACCGACGAGGATATTTTCACAGAATTATTATTGAATATAATATCTCTTTAAAATTGAAGATGACACACGCTTTAAGGCATTAGTATACACATGAACAAAAAGCCTTACGGTATGTTGTCATGAATTATGTATTAAAAATGCGAAATAAAGAGAAACTACTCTAAAGAGAACCATCTCTCCAATATTTTTCACATTTTCCCACCTAAAATTAAAGCATTATAAACTATGCCAGCAAATATCGAATTTATTTAATATGCTAAAACTGTGCGCTTAAGAAGACTCTAATGAACATACCCTAGAGAGAGAGAGAGAGAGAGAGAGAGAGAGAGAGAGAGAGAGAGAGAGAGAGAGAGAGAGAGAGAGAGAGAGAGAGAGAGAGAGAGAGAGAGAGAGAGAGAGTCTATTAATATAAAATATGCTTTATAATATTTCACATTTATCAAAGTGAATAGATTAAGGATATTTTATATCCAACGTAATAGTCATATAAGACGCGCACGCGCGCGCGCACACAAACACCCAAACACACACACACAGACATCCAAACACACACACACGAGGTAATTCAGTAATTCTTAATTATCTACCCATGTGCCTTACATTTTACTCATGCTGATGGTATCGTAAACACTTCCCTATTAATGTTATCAATTGTTTGCTATATATATATATATATATACATATATATAGATATATATATATATATATATATATATATATATATATATATATATATATATATATATATATATATATATATATATATATATATATATATATATATATATATATATATATATATATATATATATATATATATATATATATATATATATATATATATATATATATATAT
>JAXCGZ010015214.1:90000-92500 GCA_037179515.1 Halocaridina rubra | reverse complement strand
TATATATATATATATATATATATATATATATATATATATATATATATATATATATATATATATATATATATATATATATATATATATATATATATATATATATATATATATATATATATATATATATATATATATATATATATATATATATATATATATATATATATATATATATATATATATATATATATATATATATATATATATATATATATATATATATATATATATATATATATATATATATATATATATATATATATATATATATATATATATATATATATATATATATATATATATATATATATATATATATATATATATATATATATATATATATATATATATATATATATATATATATATATATATATATATATATATATATATATATATATATATATATATATATATATATATATATATATATATACATATATATATATATATATATATATATATATATATATATATATATATATATATATATATATATATATATATATATATATATATATATATATATATATATATATATATATATATATATATATATATATATATATATATATATATATATATATATATATATATATATATATATATATATATATATATATATATATATATATATATATATATATATATATATATATATATATATATATATATATATATATATATATATATATATATATATATATATATATATATATATATATATATATATATATATATATATATATATATATATATATATATATATATATATATATATATATATATATATATATATATATATATATATATATATATATATATATATATATATATATATATATATATATATATATATATATATATATATATATATATATATATATATATATATATATATATATATATATATATATATATATATATATATATATATATATATATATATATATATATATATATATATATATATATATATATATATATATATATATATATATATATATATATATATATATATATATATATATATATATATATATATATATATATATATATATATATATATATATATATATATATATATATATATATATATATATATATATATATATATATATATATATATATATATATATATATATATATATATATATATATATATATATATATATATATATATATATATATATATATATATATATATATATATATATATATATATATATATATATATATATATATATATATATATATATATATATATATATATATATATATATATATATATATATATATATATATATATATATATATATATATATATATATATATATATATATATATATATATATATATATATATATATATATATATATATATATATATATATATATATATATATATATATATATATATATATATATATATATATATATATATATATATATATATATATATATATATATATATATATATATATATATATATATATATATATATATATATATATATATATATATATATATATATATATATATATATATATATATATATATATATATATATATATATATATATATATATATATATATATATATATATATATATATATATATATATATATATATATATATATATATATATATATATATATATATATATATATATATATATATATATATATATATATATATATATATATATATATATATATATATATATATATATATATATATATATATATATATATATATATATATATATATATATATATATATATATATATATATATATATATATATATATATATATATATATATATATATATATATATATATATATATATATATATATATATATATATATATATATATATATATATATATATATATATATATATATATATATATATATATATATATATATATATATATATATATATATATATATATATATATATATATATATATATATATATATATATATATATATATATATATATATATATATATATATATATATATATATATATATATATATATATATATATATATATATATATATATATATATATATATATATATATATATATATATATATATATATATATATATATATATATATATATATATATATATATATATATATATATATATATATATATATATATATATATATATATATATATATATATATATATATATATATATATATATATATATATATATATATATATATATATATATATATATATATATATATATATATATATATATATATATATATATATATATATATATATATATATATATATATATATATATATATATATATATATATATATATATATATATATATATATATATATATATATATATATATATATATATATATATATATATATATATATATATATATATATATATATATATATATATATATATATATATATATATATATATATATATATATATATATATATATATATATATATATA
>JAXCGZ010015214.1:80000-85000 GCA_037179515.1 Halocaridina rubra | reverse complement strand
TTATGATTAAAATCTCCCATAATCAAAATCCTACATTTATTCTCCCGTGCCATGTTAACAACTGAGTTATGACTTCAATAGTACCTAAATGACTTTCCTCAAAAACTTCAAGCCTATTCTGGTTCCTTGGTGGGTTATATACAACAGTTATTATAATGCTCTCTGACCCAGTATTTATGCGAGCAACAAGAAATTCTTTGAACTCACTTTCTATAGCCAAGTTTATTTCTTCAACTTGAATCCTCTCACTTATGAGCAGTGCTATCCCTCTACCAGTCCTCTCAGATCTTTCAACCCTTAGTATTCTGAAGCCCTTAGGAAAAACTGTGACACTGTTTAAGTCCTCACTCAACTTAGTCTCTGTAATTGCTACTATATCTGCCTTACTGTTGTGAATCCTATCTTTTAGTTCTACTGACTTACCAGCTAATCCATCAGCATTTGTGTATAACAATCTTAATGAGGCCCCATCCCCTGATCTTCTGTCATTATCTTCTTCATCTCCCCTTTGTCTGGAAGAACTCTGAAAAGAAATTTTTTTTTCTCTTCTTCAGTTCTTTCCTCATTTAACCTTCTTGCCTCTTCCAACAAGTTTTTGATCTTTCCCATCTCTTCCTGTGTTCTGTATCGTCTAATGAACACTTCTTTGAATTCTTGTATGTATGTATGTATGTATGTATGTATGTATGTATGTATGTATGTATGTATGTATGTATGTATGTATGTATGTATGTATGTATGTATGTATGTATGTATGCATGCTTCCATGCATGTATGTATGTATGTATGTATGTATGTATGTATGTATGTATGTATGTATGTATGTATGTATGTATGTATGTATGTATGTATGTATGTAAGTATGTATGTATGTATGCATGCATGTATGTATGTATGTATGTATGTATGTATGTATGTATGTATGTATGTATGTATGTATGTATGTATGTATGTATGCATGTATGTATGTATGTATGTATGTATGCATATCAATTTCATGTCAATAAATACTAAAAGTAAAAATAATGTCTAATCCTTATATCCGTAAGCTTAAAATCAATTTTATACATTCTTCCTGTTGCATAGAAATAAGTATAGAGACAGATAACTAGTATTCTATACTCAGGTACTGCTCAATGGACAAATGGTATGCCAGAGAAAGAAGATATCCTCATCGGTCGTTTAAGATTAGCTTACAAAATAGTTCCAATATTATCATTATTATTATTATTATTATTATTATTATTATTATTATTATTATTATTATTATTATTATTATTATTATTATTATTATTATTATTATTATTATTATTTTTATTATTATTATTATTATTATTATTGTTATTATTATTATTATTATTATTATTATTATTATTATTATTATTGTTATTATTATTATTTTTATTATTATTATTATTATTGTTATAATATCTATCTATCTACCTTAGCTGTTTCCCAATTTAATATGGAGGTAGCCGACATAAAAAAAAAGAAAACAATAAGGGGATTACTTTGCTCTATGGGCAATGACGAGGGAGCTAGTGACCGTTCAGATGGCACTGCTGGAGTGAAACAGCCCATCCTCCCGGCTCTTCCACAACCTGTGTCACTTCACAAATGCCAACTCCCGTACTGCCCCTACCACAGGGCTACCTCTGTAAGATGTAGCCCCGTGGTAACAGCAGATGCCCATCAGAGCTGCGTCACAATCGCTCGCTACTCATTCCTATTCCTAGCACGCTCACTTGCTTCCCTCACATCCATCCTCCTATCATTCAGGGCTCTCCTTACTCCATCCATCCATCCAAACCTAGGCCTTCCGCTAGCATTTCTCCCATCAACTCTCGCATTCATCACCTTATTCAGCGGTCTTTCATCATCCATCCTTTCCACATGGCCAAACCATCACAGAACATTCATATCTACTCTAGCTGCAATCTTTCTCCTCATACCCGTTCTTGTTCTCACCACTTCATTCCTAACCCTATCCAACCAAAATACACCAATCATACTCCTCAGGCATTTCATCTCAAACACATTTAGTTTCCGTCTCTCACTTACTTTCATACCCCATAACTCTGATCAATACATCACAGTTGGCACAACCACTTTCTCATACAAAACTCTCTTAACATTCATTTCCAACCCTCTATTCTTCATCACTCCTTTCATCGCACCCAACACGTTAAATCCTTCATTCACTCTGTGACACACATCTGCTTCCACTCCACCATTTGCAGCTATAACCGAGCCTAAATACTTGAACTAATTAACTTCCTCAAGTGCCTCTCCATTCAAAATAACATTCAATACAGCACCATCCTCATTTCTTGTACACCTCATAACCTTACTCTTTCCCACATTCACTTGCATCTTCCTTCTCTCACAAACCATTCCAAATTCTGACGCTATCTGACACAATTTCTCCTCTGAATCTGCCACCACTACAGTATCATCTGGAAACAGCATCTGATTCGGCTCCCACTCGTTATCATCCCCATTTACCATTCTGAAACCTCGACCACGCACTCGCTTATTCACCTCTCTTACGACTCCATTAATATACAAATTGAACAGCCATGGTGACATCACACATCCCTGTCTCAGTCCCACACTCACTGGAAACCACTCACTCACTTCATTCCCTACCCTAAAACAAGTTCTACTGCCCTCATACAAACTCTTCACTGCATGCAACAATTTACCATTAATTATATATAATCTCAAAACATTCCACATTACTTCTCTATCAACTCTATCATACGCTTTCTCCAGATCCAAAAATGCAAAATGCAAATCCTTAACCTTTGCTAAATATTTCTCACATAACTGCCTAAATATAAAAATGTGATCTATACAACCACTACCTCTCCTAAACCACTCTGCACTTCCATAATCACATTTTCTGTCTTATTCCTAATCCTATTAATCAGTAGCCTGCCATACACTTTTCCTACCACACTCAACAAACTTATACCCCTAAAATTACTGCATTCATACACATCTCCCTTACCTTTGTTTAGTGGTATTATACAAGCAATCAACCATTCCACTGGCACCATTGACAACATAAAGCATATATTAAACACTCTCACTAACCATTCCAATGCAGTCACACCCCCTTCTTTCAACATCACTCTCACACCATCCATTCCATTGGCTTTACCTGGTTTTGCTTCATTCAATACCCTTTTCACATCCTCTCTTGTAATCTTTCTCTCATTTTCATCTCCCATTACTGGCACTTGAACACCCCCCACTGCCACTATAGCTGCCTCTCTATCTTCCTCAACATTCAGCAAGCACTCAAAATATTCTGCCCATCTTTTCCTTGCATCGTTCCCTCTTAACATCTGTCCATTCACATCTTTTACTGTCTCTTCCATCCTCGATCCACCCTTCCTTATTCTCTTCTCTTCTTTCCAAAACTTCATTTTATTCTCCTCATATGACCTACTAAAATCCTGTCCCCACCTAACATTTGCCAACCTCTTCTCTTTCTCTACCTTCTGCTTGGTTTCCACATTTTTTTCCCTATATCTTTCATTCTTCTCCCTACTTTTACACTGCAGCCATTCTTCAAAAGCCCTCTTTTTCTCTTCCACCCTCATTTTCACCCCTTCATTCCACCATTCGCTGCCCCTCCTCATGCCAACACCAACAAACCTCTTTCCACACACATCACTTGCAAATCCCACAAAACATTCTTTCATCAACCCCCATTCCTACTCTAACTCTCCAATTCTCTTTCTCTCACCCAGTCATAGCCTGCTGGCTAGTACAGTGGTAACGCGCTGGCTTCGCATTCGTGAGGTCGAAAGATCGGTTCCCGTCCAAGACCGAGAGTTTAAGCTGTTTGCTGGCAGGAACTGCTGTGGGTGGACACCACAGTGGGGGGTTGGGGCTTACCCTGGCTGACGAATACCCATTGTATTGAAATGGTAATAAAGTATTATTATTATTATTATTATTATTATTATTATGATATTCCTGTCTCTTGTCTGGCTTTTTCAACTCTTCCACCTTCACCATTTCCCTTCTACATCCCCCCACTCTATTTCCTCACTCTTTTGCTACTACCACGTTTGCATCAACCAAAAATTGATCAGACATCCCAGCAGCCACACCCCTAAATGCATGCATATAATTCACTCTACCAATCATGCTATTTGCTACCAACAACACATAATCCATCAATGCTCTTTCTTTCACTCTTCCATTTGCCACTTTCATCCATGTATACTTATTTAGTAACTTCTTGAAAAACTATTACCTATCACCAACTCTTGCTCCACACACATATCTACCAGTTTCTCGCCACTCTCATTCCCACCTGGTACCCCATACATTCCTACAACACCTCCTACCTCTCCATCACCCACTCTGGCATTCAAGTCACCCAACGCAACTACATAGTTCCTTCTACTCGGGCCATCCACACACCTAGTTAACTCATTCCAGAATTCACCCCGCTCTTCCTCACTTCTCTCACATCCTGGCCCATATGCACTAACAAAAAAGCCCAACATTCCCTACCTATCCTAGCCCTCACCCACATCAGACTAGATGACACTTCCTTCCATTCCACTACCTTATTTACCATCTATTCAGTCAGCAATAATGTCACACCTTCTCTCGCTCTCCCCCTTTCAACCCCAGACACCTTACCTGTCACATCACCAAATGCCACTTCTCCTTTTCCTTTCATCTTCGTCTCACACAATGCCAATACATCCATCCTCCTCCTACCAAGCATATATCCAATCTCACATCTTTTGCTCTCTATCATACTACAACCACGCACATTTAGACACCACAAAGCTAGAGTTTGGGGAGAAGTTATTCTCCCCTATACTCCCCTTCTTCTTTGATGCCTCGCAGAAAGTTAATGCAAGGTGGGATTCCTAGTTCCCTCAACCCGTCCACTTTTACTCACCTCTTACGACACGCAAGGAATACATTGGGGCTATTCTTTGATGCTGTGTCGGCCACCACTGGGC
>JAXCGZ010015214.1:62500-77500 GCA_037179515.1 Halocaridina rubra | reverse complement strand
CAATTTCTGAGGATATCTCATAACATGACCTTTCATATTGGGTATATATGGACTACGAAGAAGAGAAAAGGATGAATACTGCTTGCCAAATCTTATTATTCATCTTCTATATATATATATATATATATATATATATATATATATATATATATATATATATTATATATATATATATATATATATATATATATATAATATATATATATATATATATATATATAAGCACATTACATATGTGAAAACATGAATCATATTTTACCATGACCGGGACTTGAACCTACTACTTATAATTACTAAGTCAAGGCGCTACCAACTACATCTGCTATAGTTAGGAATGAACGCATTCTATCTGAATGCCACTGTGTTCATATTACAAATTCCCCAACCTCACTTGTGGCTACATTGTCGCATTCAATTCAACTCCAAATCTCATTCGGGTCCAACAATAACCAAATAAGCACATTACATATGTGAAAACATGAATCATTTTTTACCCCGACCGGGTCTTGAATCTGTATTATGAACATAAGTGGCATTCAGATAGAATGCGTTCATTCCTAAGCATAGCAGATATAAGCTATAAGGTCTGATTCCTTTTAACCTTCTGTGGTGTAGTTGGTAGCGCCATGACTTAGTAATTATAAGTCCTAGGCTCAAGTCCCGGTCGGGGTAAAAGAATTATTCATATATATATATATATATATATATATATATATATATATATATATATATATATATATATATATATATATATATATATATATATCAACCTCCTGTGAGACGTCAAAGAAGAAGGGGAGTGGGGGGGAGAATAACTTCTCCCCAAACTGTTTTCCTTTTTTGATGTCGGCTACCCCCCAATTTAAGGGGGAAACAGCCAAGGTATATGTATGTATGTATATATATATATAAATATATATATATATATATATATATATATATATATATATATATATATATATATATATATATATATATATATATATATATATATATATATATATATATATATATATATATATATATATATATATATATATATATATATATATATATATACTGTTTCATTCGTGAGACGTAAATCATGTCGTGTGTGTGTGTGTGTGTGTGTGTGTGTGTGTGTGTGTGTGTGTGTATGTATGTGTGCTTTTAATCAAAGCACTTCTTTTTTTATAATGTTTCATTCGCGAGACGTAAATAATGTCGTGTGTGTGTGTATGTGTTTGTGTGTGCGTGTTCGCAAGCGCGCGCATGTGTGTGTGTGTGTGTGGTGTGTGTGTGTGTGTGTGTGTGTGTGTGTGATTACCTAATTGTGATTACCTAATTGTGTTTACGGGAAAGAGCCCAAAGCTCGTATCTTCCCGTCTCCTGATCGGTTCCATTTTTTGACTTAGTGATACTTATCATACCTGTCCTTAAAACTATGGATTGAGATAGCATTAACTACCTCCTCGCTTAGCGAATTCCAATTATCAACTACTCTTACACTGAAAAAGTATTTCCTTACATCCTGCAAACAAGTTTTCTTCCGAAGCTTCAAACTATGACCTCTAGTTCTAGAGCCAGCCATATCGAAATATCGATCCCTATCCACTCTATCATAACCATGAAGGAATTTAAAGACTGTCACCATATCCCCCCTTACTCTTCTAGCTTCGAGTGATGGCAAGTCTAATTCCCTCAGCCTCTCATCATAACCGAGATTGCGTATTTCTGGCACCAGTTTCGTGGCATGTCTTTGAACTTTTTCAAGCTTAGCTATGTGCTTTTTCAAGTGCGGATTCCAAAAGGGGGCTGCATATTCGAGTTTTGGCCTCACATAGGTTACATAAATATTTCTGAACATTTCCTTGTCCATGTGCCTGAAGGCTACCCTTACGTTTGATAAGAATGCATATGCTGCCCTTACTACGCCATTTATATGTATTTCTGGAGACAAATCTGCCAGTATGTTTACTCCTAGATCTCTCTCATTTTCTGTCTCTTGAAGTTGTACTCCAGCCACCGAGTAGTCAAGCTTGGGCCTTCTTGCACTTGTACCCATTCTCATTACCTTACATTTTGAGGTATTGAATTTCATTAGCCACTTTTCTGACCACTCATGCAGATTATTTAGATCCTCCTGAAGTTCTCTACCATTGTTCTCGTTTTTTACTTTCTTCACAATCTTTGCATCATCTGCAAACATATTCATGAATGAATTTACAGACTCTGGTAGGTCATTTACATATACAAGGAACAAAAGTGGCCCTAAAACTGAACCCTGTGGAACTCCACTACTAACTCTTCTCCATTCAGACACTGAGTGTCTTACTCTAACCCTCTGTTCCCTTCCTTCTAAGTAAGTTTTTATCCATTCCAAGACATTTCCACCTATTCTAGCCATTTGTGTGTGTGTGTGTGTGTGTGTGTATGCTTAATCAAAGCACTTCTTTTCTTGCACTGCTTTATTCGTTAGACGTAAATCATGCCTACGAGTCCATATATATTGCATTAATATTTCGACCAACGCCATAACTAAAGAAAGAAACAGATAAAACGCAACATGTAAAGCTAACAAAATAAACTCCTTTTCATAAACACCGCCAGCGGATCATTTTGTTGACGTAGGCAAAATCTGGACGCCATATTCGTGACGTCATAGATGCCATTACCGTTGCCATAACAGCGAATGCTCTAGTCAGTGTTGTCATAACAGCAGCAGCTGCATCATGCCTGACTTTTTCTTTTATATGACTGAGCGTATTATGACCTTTTCAAGTATAAATAGAAACACTGATAAGGCTCATTTTTACACTAAAGGAGAGAACAGGAAAGGAGCCCTCACTCCATGCCCACGCAAATCACACTAATAGGAAATCTCTCATTATTATTATTATTATTATTATTATTATTATTATTATTATTATTATTATTATTATTATTATATACATATTTAAATATATATATATATATATATATATATATATATATATATATATATATATATATATATATATATATATATATATATATATATATATATATATATGTAGTCACCGTGGCGCAAGCGGTGGCATGCACGACTTTGAGGAGTCAGGTCGAGGGTTCGCGCCCTTCACGTTCTGAGGTTAGCAAGGGCATGCACTCAGGGCAACAATTACAATAAGCCAAAACAAGTCCTTCGCAAAAAGGCAACAGTCCTAGCCCTTGGTAGAAAAGGGAGTCCGTGACGTAAAACCGGAAAAAATATATATATATATATATATATATATATATATATATATATATATATATATATATATATATATATATATATATATATATATTACTGATACAAATAAACAAACAGATGCAACACTTTCTGTTTCATAGAATATTACAGACTTGGCTTTGAAAAGTAATTTTTGTTACGACAAAATACTATAAATTGAATTTTAGTGATTGTCTTCCATTTCTCTAAGTTCTCAACGTTTGCATGTACGTACGTATTTATGTGTGTATGTATGTATGCATGTATGTATGTATGCATGCACGTATGTATGTATGTATGTATGAACCCACTAAAACAATATCCTCAACAACAACATCCTCACGGTCACTATGGCCACAAACATCATTACAACAAGCTTCTCACCCTTCACCCAAAGTATGAGCAGCAGCAGCAGCACAACCCCCGAGGCCTCTTTGGCTCCTTCTTCCCAAAGCTGACGCCAGCAGCAGTCTATGGAGTCAACAATCTACATGATCAATAATAAAGTCTGAAGGCGAAATTTTATGGTCATCGTAAAAACTCCCCTCAGCAAATAAGTGAATATAGTGCCTGTCTTTCACATACGAAGTATTATACACTTCAATACCTCGAAGTACCTCCCACAATTTCTCCATAGGAATTAAAAGGAAAGGCTAGTGGCGCTCTGAGAGTACTATATAGAAAAGGAACAATGAATAAATATTTGTCTTATGCGACAATCTCTTGAGTATGGATTTTGCTAAGCGTTCATAGTATGTATGTATGTATGTATGTATGTATGTATGTATGTATGTATGTATGTATGTATGTATGTATGTATGTATGTATGCATTTATGTATGTATGTATGTATGTATGTATACATATATGCATGCATGTATGCATGCATATATATATATATATATATATATATATATATATATATATATATATATATATATATATATATATATATATATATATATATATATATATATATATATATATATATATATATAATTCTATTCTATTTACCTTGGCTGTTCCCCGTTTAATTAGGGGGTAGTCGACATCAAGAAAGGAAAACAATAAGGGGATTACTTTGCTCTATGGGCAATGACGAGGGAGCTAGCGACCATTCAGATGGCACTGCTGGAGTGCCACAGCCCATCCTCCCGGCTCTTCCACAACTTGTGTCGCTTCACAACTGCCAACTCCTCCTACTGCCCCTACCACAGGGCTACCTCTGTAAGATGCAGCCCCGTGGTAACAGCAGATGCCCATCATAGCTGCGTCACAATCGCTCGCCACTCATTCCTATTCCTAGCATGCTCGCTTCCTTCCCTCACTTCCATCCTCCTATCATTCAGGGCTCTCCTTACTCCATCCATCCATCCAGACCTAGGCCTCCCTCTAGCATTTCTCCCATCAACTCTTGCATTCATCACCTTTTTCTGCAGCCTTTCATCATCCATCCTTTCCACATGGCCAAACCATCTCAGAACATTCATATCTACTCTGGCTGCAATTTCTCTCCTCACACCCGTTCTTGCTCTCACCACTTCATTCCTAACCCTATCCAACCAAAATACACCAATCATACTCCTCAGGCATTTCATCTCAAACACATTTAGTTTCCATCTCTCACTTACTCTCATACCCCATAACTCTGATCCATACATCACAGTTGGCACAACCATTTTCTCATGTAAAACTATCTTAACATTCATTTCCAACCCTCTATTCTTCATCACTCCTTTCAATGCACCCAACACTTTACATCCTTCATTCACTCTGTGACACACAACTGCTTCCACTCCACCATTTGCAGCTTTAACCGAGCCTAAATACTTAAACTGATTAACCTCCTCAAGTGTCTCTCCATTCAACATAACATTCAATCCAGCACCATCCTCATTTCTTGTACACCTCATAACCTTACTCTTTCCCACATTCACTCGCAACTTCCTTCTCTCACACACCATTCCAAATTCTGACAATAACTGACACAGCTATTCCTCTGAATCTGCCACCACCACAGTATCATCTGCAAATAACAACTGATTCAGCTCCCACTCGTTATCATCCCCATCTACCATTCTCAAACCTCGACCACGCAATCGATCATTCACCTCTCTTACAACTCCATTAATATACAAAGTGAACAGACATGGTGACATCACACATCCCTGTCTCAGTCCCACACTCACTGGAAACCACTCACTCACTTCATTCCCTACCCTAACGCAAGCTCTACTCCCTTCATACAAACTCTTCACTGTATGCAACAACATACCATTAATTCCATATAATCTCAAAACATTCCACATAGCCTCTCTATCAACTCTATCATATGCTTTCTCCAGATCCAAAAATGCAAAGTGCACATCCTTACCCTTTGCTAAATATTTCTCACATAACTGCCTAACTATAAAAAATTGATCTATACAACCTTTACCTCTCCTAAAACCACTCTGCACTTCAACGATCACATATTCTGTCTTATCCCTACTCCTATTAACCAGTATCCTACCATACACTTTTCCTACAACACTCAACAAACTTATACCCCTAAAATTACTGCATTCATACACATCTCCCTTACCTTTGTATAGGGGCACTATACAGGCAATCTCCCATTCCACTGGCACCAGTGACAACATAAAGCATATATTAAACACTCTCACTAACCATCTCAATGCAGTCACACCCCCTTCTTTCAACATCTCCGCTCTCACACCATCTATTCCAGGTGCTTTACCTGCTTTCGCTTCATACAATGCCCTTTTCACCTCCTCTCTTGTAATCTCTCTCTCATTTTCATCTATCATTACTGGCCCTTGAACCTCCCCCCCACTGCCACTATAGCTGCCTCTCTATCTTCCTCAACATTCAGCAAGCACTCAAATATTCTGCCCATCTTTTCCTTGCATCGTTCCCTCTTAACATCTGTCCATTCACATCTTTCACTGTCTCTTCTATCCTCGATCCACCCTTCCTTACTCTCTTCACTTCTTTCCAAAACTTCATTTTATTCTCCTCATATGACCTACTAAAATCCTGTCCCCAAATAACATTTGCCAACCTCTTCTCTTCCTCTACCTTCTGCTTGGTTTCTACATTTTTTTCCCTATATCTTTCATTCTTCTCCCTACTTTTACACTGCAGCCATTCCTCAAAAGCCCTCTTTTTCTCTTCCACCTTCATTCCACCACTCGCTGCCCCTCCTCATGCCACCTCCAACACACCTCTTTCCACACACATCACTTACATGTCCCACAAAACATTCTTTCATCAAGTCCCATTCCTCCCCTAACTCCCCAACTTCTCTTTCTTTCACCCAGTCATATGCCTCTTTCAACCTGTCCTGATATTCCGGTCTTTTCTTTGGCTTTTTCAACTCTCCCACCTTCATTATTTCCTTTCTACATCCCCCCACACTATTTCCTCACTCTTTTGCTACTACCACTTTTGCTTCAACCAAAAAATTATCAGACATCCCAGCAGCCACACCCCTGAATGCATGTACATCTTTCACTCTACCAACCATGCTCTTTGTTACCAACACATAATCCATAAATGCTCTTTCTTTCACTCTTCCATTTGCCACTCTCATCCATGTATACTTATTTATTAACTTCTTTTTAAATAAACTATTACCTATCACCAACTCTTGCTCCACACATATATCTACCAGTCTCTCGCCACTCTCATTCCCACCTGGTACCCCATACTTTCCTACAACACCTTCTATCTCTCCATCACCAACTCTAGCATTCAAGTCACCCAACACAACTACATAGTTCCTTCTACTCAGACCATCCACACATCTAGTTAACTCATTCCAGAATTCATCCCTCTCTTCCTCACTTCTCTCACATTCTGGCCCATACGCACTAACAAAAGCCCAACATTCCCTTCCTATCCTAGCCCTCACCCACATCAGCCTCGATGACACTTCTTTCCATTCCACTACCTGAGTTACCATCCATTCAGTCAGCAATAATGCCACACCTTCTCTCGCTCTCCCCCTTTCAACCCCAGACACCCTACCCGTCACGTCACCAAATGCCACTTCTCCTTTTCCTTTCATCTTCGTCTCACACAATGCCAATACATCCATCCTCCTCCTACCAAACATATATCCAATCTCACATCTTTTGCTCTCTATCGTACTACAACCACGCACATTTAGACACCCCAAACCTAGAGTTTGGGGAGAAGTTATTCTCCCCTCTACTCCCCTTCTTCTTTGAAGTATCGCAGAAGGCTGATTCAAGGGGAGGATTCCAAGTCCCCCGCCCCGTCCACTTTTAGTCGCTTTTTACGATGCGCAGGGAATACGTTAAGGCTATTATTTGATGTATATATAAATATATATATAAATATATATATATATATATATATATATATATATATATATATATATATATATATATATATATATATATATATATATATATATATATATATATATATATATATATATATATATATATATATATATATATATATATATATATATATATATATATATATATATATATATATATATATTTATAGATGTGTGAGCAGTATTCTAAGCAGGGATGGGTAAGACCTTTATAAATTTTAAGTAACTGTAAAGTGGAAAAGTAATGACGAAAACGAAACAAAACTCCCAATTTTTTGGATGAAAATTTAGAAATTTGGATAATGTGATTCCTCCAAGAGAAGTTAGAGGCTATATGGATTCTTAATATGTTGATAGAATTAAGAAGGTAAATTTCGTTAGTTCGAAGACAATAGAATTATCAGAAGGAGATGAAGATAAAGAGATAGCCAGAAACTGTGTCTTGGAGGCTTCGAATTTAACTAAATTTTGAATGCCCCACTCAAATACCATCTGTAACTTGGAGTTGAGAGTAGAAGAAAGAGTATTAAGAGACTGATTACGAGCAGCAGATGACGGCTATGAAGAAAAGGTAGAGAAGAAGTGAGGGGTAGAATCGTCAGCAAAGTCATGTAAAGGAGAGGAAGATGGGGATTGTAGAAGATCATTGATGAAAAGAGGGAACAGATTAAGTGAAAGAACAGAGCCCTATGGAACACCACTGGTAACAGAGAAAGGGATAGATGTTACACCATCAGCAACTATAGATACAAAACGTTCAGAGATAAAACTGAAAAAAAGAGAACAGAGAGAAGGGGTAAAGCCATTGGAAGGAAGTTTGGCCAACAGAACCTTGTGCCAGACCCTGTCAAAAGCCTTAGATATATCAAGGCAAAGATAATGGATTCCCCATAGTTCCTCAGAGAAGATGACCATACATGAGTAAGTGGATCTTGCCCTGCGGAAGCCATACTGGTGATTGGAGATGAGTGAGTTAGCTCCAATGAGTATCAAGAAGTGAGCATTACACAGAGTATAAAAAACTTTAGCAAAAGAGGAGGTTAGAGCAATAGGTCGGTAGTCTGAAGGAATAGTGCGGTCACTCATCTTAGGAAAAGGTTGAACCATAGCATGCCTCCAAGATGATGGATAGATATTGGTTGACAGAGTGAAGCGAAAAAAAACGGCAAAGCACGGGATCCAGTTCATCTGCAAACTTCTTAAGGAACCTTGCAGGGATATAATCGGAAATAGATGCATTGTTTATCTTTAGCGAGAGAAGAACCTTATGAACTTTGCGTGAAGAAAGGATAAGGGAGGGAATAAGGTTAGAGATAGGTAAAGATTGAATGACAGATATGCTGAAATAATTTATAGAAGAGTTGACTGAAAAATGAGAACCAAAGAGAGTGGCTATGTCACTGGGATAGCAAGCTATAGAACCATCATAGCAACTTAGTGAGGAAAACCTTGAGTTACAGAAGTTTTTGGAGAGTTTTTGGCCAAGAACCAGAAGCATTTTTCAGTGGGAGAGGAATTAAGGTCATCAACTTTCTTTCTAATAAAGGAAGCCTTAGACCTTCGAATGTGAGAAGTACAGTGAATTCTAGCTACAATAAAAGCAGAGCGATTTAAATTGGAAGGTGAGGCATGGTACGATAGGTGTGCCCGAATTCTGGCCTTGATAGCCAAGGAGCAGGCACAGTCAAACCAAGGCTTAGGGAGAGAAAAGGTTTTCATAGAGGAGGGGATGTATGCCTCCATTCCCGAGGACATGATCTCGGCAGCTTTTAGGGCAACCTGCAAAGAGTTGTGGGACTGAAAACAGTGGCTATCCCATGGGAATTCATAGAGCAAGTTCCACAAATTTTCACGTCGGGTACACTCTAAGCCCCAAAGGTGGCGCTGAGTAGGAGGGGAACAAAAATGGAAGATATTGAAATAACAGATTGGTCAGATTTACCAAAGGGGAAACCAAAGAATAAGAGTAGATTCAACGTTTAGAAGTAAGAAATAGGTCAAGGGTGTTTGCATCATATATATATATATATATATATATATATATATATATATATATATATATATATATATATATATATATAGAATGTATATATATATATATATATATATATATATATATATATATATATATATATATATATATATATATATATATATATATATATATATATATATATATATATATATATATATATATTTATATATATTATATATATATATATATATATATATATATATATATATATATATATATATATATATATATATATATATATATATATATATATATATATATATATATATATATATATATATATATATACATATATATATATATATATATATATATATATATATATATATATATATATATATATATATATATATATATATATATATATATATATATATATATATATATATATATATATATATATATATATATATATATATATATATATATATATATATATATATATATATATATATATATATATATATATATATATATATATATATATATATATATATATATATATATATATATATATATATATATATATATATATATATATATATATATATATATATATATATATATATATATATATATATATATATATATATATATATATATATATATATATATATATATATATATATATATATATATATATATATATATATATATATATATATATATATATATATATATATATATATATATATATATATATATATATATATATATATATATATATATATATATATATATATATATATATATATATATATATATATATATATATATATATATATATATATATGGCCAAGGGTGTTTACTGCATATATATATATATATATATATATATATATATATATATATATATATATATATATATATATATATATATATATATATATATATATATATATATATATATATATATATATATATATATATATATATATATATATATATATATATATATATATATATATATATATATATATATATATATATATATATATATATATATATATATATATATATATATATATATATATATATATATATATATATATATATATATATATATATATATATATATATATATATATATATATATATATATATATATATATATATATATATATATATATATATATATATATATATATATATATATATATATATATATATATATATATATATATATATATATATATATATATATATATATATATATATATATATATATATATATATATATATATATATATATATATATATATATATATATATATATATATATATATATATATATATATATATATATATATATATATATATATATATATATATATATATATATATATATATATGATCAAGGGTGTTTACTGCATATATATATATATATATATATATATATATATATATATATATATATATATATATATATATATATATATATATATATATATATATATATATATATATATATATATATATATATATATATATATATATATATATATATATATATATATATATATATATATATATATATATATATATATATATATATATATATATATATATATATATATATATATATATATATATATGGTCAAGGGTGTTTACTGCATATATATATATCTATATATATATATATATATATATATATATATATATATATATATATATATATATATATATATATATATATATATATATATATATATATATATATATATATATATATATATATATATATATATATATATATATATATATATATATATATATATATATATATATATATATATATATATATATATATATATATATATATATATATATATATATATATATATATATATATATATATATATATATATATATATATATATATATATATATATATATATATATATATATATATATATATATATATATATATATATATATATATATATATATATATATATATATATATATATATATATATATATATATATTATATATATATATATATATATATATATATATATATATATATATATATATATATATATATATATATATATATATATATATATATATATATATATATATATATATATATATATATATATATATATATATATATATATAAATATATATGTATATATATATATATATATATATATATATATATATATATATATATATATATATATATATATATATATATATATATATATATATATATATATATATATATATATTTATATATAGGGTGTCCACAAAGCCTGGGTACATGGGATATTTCACTATGTAGAGCTATTCAATCGAGTTCACCTGAATTTCGTAAAATGCATCAAATTATGCATTGAAAATGATGGAAATCATATTCAAAATATTATTTATTAACATTAGATTAAAAAAAAACAAATATTTTTTAAAGGTATGTGTTAATCTCCTGGGTACCCAGACCTCATCTGGGTATACAGGAGATTAACACAAAATATCGAAACAAAACAATTTTATTTAGATCTAATGTTAAGAAATAATATATTAAATATGATTTCCATCAGCTTCAATGCATAATTTGATGCGCTTTACAAAATTCAGGTGAACTCGAATGAATAGGTCTGCATAGCAAAACATCCCATGTACCCAGACTTTGTGGACACCCTGTATATATATATATATATATATATATATATATATATATATATATATATATATATATATATATATATATATATATATATATATATATACATATATATATATAATATATACATATATATACATATATATTTATATATATATATATATATATATATATATATATATATATATATATATATATATATATATATATATATATATATATATATATATATATATATATATATATATATATATATATATATATATATATATATATATATATATATATATATATATATATATATATATATATATATATATATATATATATATATATATATATATATATATATATATATATATATATATATATATATATATATATATATATATATATATATATATATATATATATATATATATATATATATAACCAAGCAAGCTCATTACATATGTGAAAACATGAATAATTTTTTTACCCCGACCGGGACTCGAACCTACGACTTATGATTACTAAGTCAAGGCGCTACCACTACACCACAGAAGGTTAAAAGGAATCCAACCTTATAGCTTATATCTGCTATACTTAGGAATGAACGCATTCTAACTGAATGCCACTATATTCATATTACAGATTCCCCAACCCCACTCGTAGCTTCATTATAGCATTTAATTCAAGTCCCAATCTCATCCGGGCCATGAAATAACCAAGCAAGCACATTACATATGTGAAAACATGAATAATTCTTTTTACCCCGACCGGGACTCGAACCTAGGCCTTATGATTACTAAGTCAAGGCGCTACCACTACACCACAGAAGGTTAAAAGGAATCCAACCTAATAGCTTATATCTGCTATACTTAGGAATGAACGCATTCTAACTGAATGCCACTATGTTCATATTACAGATTCCCCAGCCTCACTCGTGGCTTCATTATAGCATTTAATTCAAGTCCCAATCTCATCCGGGCCATGAAATAACCAAGCAAGCACATTACATATGTGAAAACATGAATAATTTTTTTTTTACCCCGACCGGGACTCGAACCTAGGACTTATGATTACTAAGTCAAGGCGCTACCACTACACCACAGAAGGTTAAAAGGAATCCAAACTTATAGCTTATATCTGCTATACTTAGGAATGAACGCATTCTAACTGAATGCCACTATGTTCATATTACAGATTCCCCAACCTCACTCGTGGCTTCATTATAGCATTTAATTCAATTCCCAATCTCATTCGGGCCATGAAATAACCAGATAAGCACATTACATATGTGAAAACATGAATCATTTTTTACCCCGACCGGGACTCGAACCTAGGACTTATGATTACTAAGTCAAGGCGCTACCACTACACCACAGAAGGTTAAAAGGAATCCAACCTAATAGCTTATATCTGCTATACTTAGGAATGAACGCATTCTAACTGAATGCCACTATGTTCATATTACAGATTCCCCAACCTCACTCGTGGCTTCATTATAGCATTTAATTCAAGTCCCAATCTCATCCGGGTCATGAAATAACCAAGCAAGCACATTACATATGTGAAAACATGAATAATTTTTTTTTTTTTTACCCCTTTTAACCTTCTGTGGTGTAGTGGTAGCGCCTTGACTTAGTAATCATAAGTCCTAGGTTCGAGTCCCAGTCGGGGTAAAAAAAAATTATTCATATATATATATATATATATATATATATATATATATATATATATATATATATATATATATATATATATATATATATATATATATATATATATATATATATATATATATATATATACATATATATTTATATATATATATATATATATATATATATATATATATATATATATATATATATATATATATATATATATATATATATATATATATATATATATATATATATATATATATATATATATATATATATATATATATATATATATGTATGTATGTATGTATGTATGTATGAATGAATGTATGTATGTATGTATGTATGTATGTATGTATGTATGTATGTATGTATGTATGTATGTATGTATGTATGTATGTATGTATGTATGTATGTATGTATGTATGTATATATATATATATATATTATATATATATATATATATATATATATATATATATATATATATATATATATATATACATACATCATATACCTTGTCTGTTTCCCCCTTAAATTGGGGGGTAGCCGACATCAAAGAAGGAAAACTGGGGAGAAGTTATTCTCCCCTCTACTCCCCTTCTTCTTTGACGTCTCGCAGGAGGTTGATAGAAGGGGGGTGGATTCCCAGTCCCCCCGCCCCGTCCACTTTTAGTCGCCTTTTACGACACACAGGGAATACGGTGTGGCTATTCTTTGATACTGTGCCCGCCCCACAGGGCACTTTTATTTGGGCGTGCACAGCGGACAGACTGCATCGGCACACCCTCCTCCGTCTGCCTGAGCCTTCCTCAGCAGCAGGCCTTCCCGCTCCTTCCTCACCCTGGCCGCGTCTCGGAAACATGAAAGATGAAAATATGAAAGATAGAAATATATATATATATATATATATATATATATATATATATATATATATATATATATATATATATATATATATATATATATATATATATATATATATAATACATATATATATATATATATATATATATATATATATATATATATATATATATATATATATATATATATATATATATATATATATATATATATATAT
>JAXCGZ010015214.1:47500-57500 GCA_037179515.1 Halocaridina rubra | reverse complement strand
TAATAATAATAATAATAATAATAATAATAATAATAATAATAATAATAAGAAGAAGAGAGAAGAAGAAGAAGACAACGATAACGACGACGACGACAACAACGAAGACGAAGAAGAAGAAGAAAAAGAAGGAGAAGAAGAAGAAGAAGAAAACAATGGCGACGACAATGAAGAAGAAGAAGAAGAAGAAGAAGAAGAAGAAGAAGAAGAAGAAGAAGAAGAAGAAGAAGAAGAAGAAGAATAATAATGATAATAATAATAATAATAATAATAATAATAATAATAAGAAGAAGAAGAAGAAGAAGAAGAAGAAGAAATTACTTTTGAATAAAAATAGCATTTTCACAAAGGTATGTGAGAGAGAGAGAGAGAGAGAGAGAGAGAGAGAGAGAGAGAGAGAGAGAGAGAGAGAGAGAGAGAGAGAGAGAGAGAGAGATGAAGAAGAAGAAGTCGCATGACTGAAGTCTCGCTGAAGTCACATGAAATCCTGCTGAAGCCAGGATCTGAAACCTGTAACAAGTCTTGAGAAGAAACGGCCGAGGGTACAGATGTTTTATTGCATGCCCTCCCATGTGTGGGTTTTTGGTCCAGGCCATGTTTTCCCTAGGTGCCACCAAGATTTATGGCTGGACACATGGAACTAATATCCGGCGGCAAGTACCCCAAGAGGCCTAAAGTTTAAGGGACCCTCAGTCCCCAGAAACACCACAAAGGTTATAAACATTTGATCCATATATTTGTGCATACCCTGGAGAGATGCCCCAATAGCCGCAGGCAATTTAGAACTTCTTCTGTTCAATAGGCTTGCTGAAACAACCCCTCCCCAAAGAGGAGGGACTCTCCTTTGAACCTGAAGTCTATTGGCAAAACTGGACTACAGGACACACCCTGCCCGTTAGGTATTTCAAAAATCTCCAAGGCAGTCAGAGAGTTAGTTAGTACTTTCCCAGGGGCACGAACAGATCATAGATTTTGATAGTCATAAGGGTTGGGGGGGCATTGAGGTGTCGGGTATGTTGTACTCTAGAATAAATTAAGCTAAAGGAACCACTGCTTGTCTATTCTTACCTTGCACCCTTCTGGTATTAGTAGTAACGTAGTGATAAGCACTACGACATTTGGTGGCAGGGCGGTACAGATCCCACGCCAAAATACGTACGTAAAGAGACACTTGAATGCCAGTGCAGACCCGTGCGAAGAAAATAAGAATGGCGAACGCAGAAGACCAGTTCCTCCCAAGTCAGGAATGAGCGACGACGCCAACAGAGAAACCGACGCCTCAAACATCGACGAACAGCCTGCCGCTCCGAGTCCCGTGGTGACACAGGGAATGCAGCAGGCCATGCCCCCACCCCATGCCCTTGTTGTAAAGGTGCTTTGAGCAAAAGATTCTCTTTTATACTTTGACGGTGCAAATGTAAAAGGTCTCAAATATCCATCCATATTTCCCGCAGCCGACTTTCTGACACACTTGGGTCTGCAGATAAGAAGCGCCGAGTGGACAGATGAGTACCGAATAAACGAAGTTAAACATTAAGAAACTTTTAAGGAACTATTCCTAAGATATTTCATAGTGAGCCGAAGTGTGACCGGGGCTTTGAGTGAAAAAGTCCCTTGCCAAAAGAACGTGTTGCCGGATCCATCCAAGAAGATGGCGATTCATCTATTCCACGCTAGAGATGGAGAAGTTGGCGGAACCTCCTGTGCCCAGAAGGAAGAAGAACCCCCTCCTCCATTTTTATCATTTGCTAATTAAATAACACGGAGACTATTGTTTTGTAGGCCTTTCTAAATACATTTGAAAAATGAATAATTCATTTGATCTCACAAACAAAGACGATAATCCTCTCGAGGAAACGACGGAAGAAAGAGTGGTAAGACGCAACCCACCACTGGCCACTCTCGAGAATCCGTCACGAGAACTTCTTGGTAAATATACAAAAAGCGAATTGCAAAAACACTGCATTCAGTTGGGCCTTACTGGTATATGGACAACTAAAGAAAATTTGATTGATAAAGTGATAACATATTATAGAAGCATTGATGAATCACCATCGTCACATGATGCTACCCACGAGAGAGAGAACGAAACTTACGATTCGACAGAACTGTACCACATATTTCAAAAATTTGTTCGAGAAACTAACGACAAATTTTGCGTAATGAACAAGTCTTTAACAGAAAAGGAGAGAGAAATACAAGAACTAAAAACAAAATTATTCTTGGCACAGGAAACCATTAAACAAAATCAAGAAGCAATACAAAACCTCAGTGAAACAAATACCCATGCCAGACGTACGAACGCACCCCTTGAAGGAAATACATTATTGATTGGCGACTCTTACTTAAAAGAAATAATATCAAGCGACCTTCATGAACATGCAGAAATAAGAACACTTCCAGAAGCAAACTTGAAGATACTAAAATCTTGGATAAGTGAGGAACTTGATCACTTGCCAAAGGAATGTGTTATCTACTGCGGAACACAAGATCTACTTGACGAAGATGCTACCCTAGAAACAATTCTTGATACCCTTGGGACTGTAATCGCTGAACTTCAGGGGAAAAACAAAGATATTGAGGTCAAGGTTTGTGAACTAGTCCCAAGTTTGAAGACAAGTGGTTTGCCTGATAGAATATATCAATATAATACCCAGTTGCATGAATGGTGTAATAACAATGGGGTTACATTCATTAAGACAGCAGAGTTTTTCAAACTTGGAACTGGTGATATTGATATTAACTGTTACGAAATTCGAGATGATATGGAAAATGATTTACTTAATAGAATTGGAGCAATCAGACTATTGGATGCTATTTCTTCTGTTTGTACAAGTGACTTTATCTGCCGAGATTGGAAAACAGTAAAATCAAATTTGTTTAATGCTAGCAACAATAAAATGAAATCTAATGATAAAAGTGACAGAGGAGGTAGTGACAATAGAGTGAACATGAATGTTAAAGGTAACAATACAGTTAGATTTTATCAAAATAGAGGCCAAAATACGGGAGTCAAAAATAGTTTCTTGCGTGGTAGATATGGTGATACTGGCTCCCAGGGACGATACAGCAATACAAACACCTGGCTAAGTCATACTAACAAACAAAATAGAGAAAGAAGGGATTATGATTATAATAATTTCTCGCGTGGTAGACATGGTGATACTGGCTCCCAGGGACGATACAGCAATACCAACACTAGGATAAGTCATACTTACAAACAAAACAGAGAAAGAAGGGATTATGATTATGTGCAAAGTCAAAGATATGGATGTTATAATTGTGGTGAGTTCAATCACCGCCAATCAAATTGTAGATTTGATCATAAAGTTAAATGTAATGTATGTCATGAATATGGTCATAAGAGTAGATTATGTAAAAATAATGATTATTATTAGAATCATGGCCAAGAAGACAGTGCCGATGTGAAAGTTACTTGTAAATATAATGATAGATTATCTGTCGTACATATAAATGCACAATCCCTGTTATCCCATATACTAGAAATTGAACATATGCTTGTACAAGAAAATATTGATGTTCTTTGCATTAGCGAATCATGGCTGTATCCGTCAATTAACAATGCATTTATTAATATTCCTTCATATAATATTTATCGCTATGACAGTGGTAGAGGTGGAGGTGTATGTTTATATGTTAAAAATTATTTGAAGGCCACTGAACTAAATCTTGAAACTGAGAAGCACGAATGAGTGGAAGATAAATGGATCTCTGTCCAACATAAAAAGTTTCCTTCTATTATCATAGGCTGCGTGTACCGCCACCCCAAAGCCTCGGTAACCTCTTTTAGCTATATTTTGGACGTTTTTAAGGAGATAATTTTAAAAAACAAACCAGTTTTTATATATGGCGATTTTAATGATGATCAACTAAAAAGAGAAAATAAAATGAGTAGACTTATTAAGAATTTAAATCTAGAACAGATTATAAATAAACCAACTAGAATCACTCCCACTTCAGTTTCCCAAATCGATCTAGTAATAACAAACTCCAAACATATGATAACTAAGTGTGACGTAATGCCAAGCCCTATAGCAGACCACGAGGAAATTGTAACGTCCCTAAATATTCGCAAACCAAAGAGACAACCAATCTTTAAAACATTCAGATGCTTAAGAAATTATTCCCAAGAATTACTTTGTAGTTTACTTATGAATGAAGTACATAAATTAAATGAAATTCTATATACCGATAATATCAATACACAAGTAAATACTTTAACCAGTGTCTTATCATCATGTATAGATCGATGTGCACCACTCGTGACAAGAGAAATATTTCGTCCCCCCGCTCCTTGGATAACAGATGACATAAAAAACATTATGAAAGAAAGAGACAAACTACAAAATGAAGTAAAGCTACAAAGAGATAATATCCCTTTAAGAGAAAAGTTTACAGAGCATAAGAAACAAGTAAAATCATTATTAAGTAACAGTAAGAAACAGTATTACAAAAATGAATTTCAAAACGCTAAAGGCAATATCTCTGATACATGGAAAATTGCTAAAACCATGCTTTCCAATAACTGTAATAAAAGTAGTAACATATCAATTATACCCGATGAGGTAGATGTAAGTGCTAAAGCAGAAGAGTTCAATAATTTTTTCGCTGAAGTGGGGAAAAAAACCTTTGAAAAAACAAAAAAAGAAATAATAAATGAAATCAATAATAGTAATGGTGGTAATAATAATGATGATGGTAGTAGTAATAATAATAGAAATGTTGATAATGGTGTAAATAATAATGATGGTGGTAGTAATGGTAATGATAATAGTGATGATGGTAGTAATAATAATAATAATGTTCAAGAACATAGTGCATTCAATAGAAGTAATGATGTCTTTAACCCTACTACAGTAGATTGTAATACAGTAATCTTAGTAATAAAAAATCTGAAAGACTCTAATGCATTTGGATCAGATGGAATTTGTTTTCGTTTTATTAGAGATTCATTATTTGTAATAGCTTATTATCTGACGGTAATAATCAATACTTCCATAGTTATCAATATCTACCCAGATTTATGGAAAAATCCCCATGTAATTCCTGGTTTTAAAAATGGAAATCCTGACGACGTCTCTAACTATAGACCAATCTCTTTACTACCAATTTTATCAAAGATACTTGAAAAGATTGTTGCAAATCAGTTAAGTGAGTTTCTTGAAAAAAATAAACTTATTGCAAAAAGTCAACACGGTTTCAGGCCAAAATTATCAACTGAAACTGCCTTATTGAAAATATCAGATGAAATATACAAAAATATAGATAATAAGAAAATATCATTGCTACTACTACTCGATCTTTCTAAAGCTTTTGATAGTGTACACCATACCACTCTATTAGAAAAATGCAAAAAAATGAACATTGACCCAAGCTGGTTCGAGAACTATTTAAAAAACCGCTATCAGTCAGTCAGGATAAAAGATGTAGTCTCAAGTCGCAAGAAGGTATTGTTTGGGGTCCCTCAGGGATCGATCCTAGGACCTATACTTTTTCTAATATATGTAAACGATCTAGTAAAATATTTACCTAACTGTTATGTCATTCAATATGCTGACGATACTCAAATCTTAATTGAAGGAGAAATTAATGATTTAGAAAATATTATTCGTAGAGCAGAAGAAATTTTGTATATGGCTAAACGTTACTTTCTAAAAAATGGTCTGTTACTTAATGAAACTAAAACCCAATCTATTCTTATCGGATCCAGACAATTATTATCAGAAGTTGATGACAATCTTCATATAAATTTTAACGGTAATATCATTAAGCCAATGAACTCGGTAAAGAACCTAGGTGTCTATTTTGACCGTTACATGAATTTTGAAATGCATATAGATGAAATTTATAAAAAAGTAATGGGTACTCTAATATATCTAAATAGGGTAAAAGACTCATTTGAAACATCAACTCGTATAATAATTGTCCAGTCCTTAGCTATGAGTTTAATTAATTACTGTCTCAAAGTTTGGGGATGTACAAATAAGACTCAATTACAAAGAATACAAAAGTTACAAAACTTTGCAGCACGAGTGGCTGTTGGCAATGTAAGAAAATACGAGCACATCTCTCCTGTTTTAAAAGATCTAGAATGGATAAAGATTAGAGATAAATATGTTTTTGATATATGTACCTTTGTTTTTAATATACTAAGAAACAATATTCCTGATTGCTTGTATAATTTTTCTACAGTAAGCTCAGTTACCGGGTTAACTACCCGTCAAGGGGAAGATTTATTAGTACGAAGGTCTAAAACTGATATTGGCTCAAGAGATATAAACATTCGTGGACCTCATTTATATAATCAGCTTCCCAGAGAACTAAAAAATGCTGGTTCAGTGTATACTTTTAAATATAATCTTAAGAAGTTGCTCTTAAAGGAAGATTTTACTTGTAAATTTTAATGGTACACTCATCTTTATGATTTGTTTGTTTTAGTATGTCTATATCGTACACCACAGATGTCTATCTGGAATATATATGTATCTTATTTAAATACCCAATGTACATTGGAATAAAGGATTATTATTATTATTATTATTATTATTCTGCCATGATGTTCTTCAGGACCACCTCCTCAAAATAGCTACGTACTTGCGATCTGTATCCAGTGAGTAATGGGACAATTAGTAGAAGAAATTGAGGTTGGCGGACTCAGCGATTTTACATTGTAGTTATGCTTTGACTCAGCCAACCCGCCTATAATGGGTGTGGTTCCTAGTAAGCTTATAAAAGTAGAATTTCTGAACCCATTACTAACATGGATAATTTGCACTAATAGCTATAAACAGTAATGAACTTCACTATTGATATTATATGAATAATATAATGAGAAATTGTGTTTAAAAGTGTTCCATTTATTTGTATTAATGCCTAAACTGACTTTTAGGAATGCAAATGCATTGATTTTAACTGAAAAAGATTTAATGTACTTGTAAAATCATTTTTATATTAAGTTCTTAAAGTGTAAGAAATCGAGTGAGAGAATCCCTGGACTTGTTTTCAAGGTTGTTTCTTATTTATTTTTTCTCGGTGTAATATCTTGGTGAGAAAAAAATTTAACAGAGATGACAGATCGTTCTTTTAACCTTATTATGATGAAGAAATTTATATTACAATACGTATGTGGCATTTCTTTTTGAAGAATAAGAAATTTTGTGATATTATTTAGATATTTTTTAATTTCGCGCTATGCAGGCGAAAATGAAATTAACTCGAGTGAATTCGTGTTGTGCTGGAATAGGGGGGTTTTTCAGTGTCACCCTAACGTAGCTTCAAGGGGGTAGATAGGGACCTAGGACTAGCAAGGCAGTCATGTGACCACACGGCCCGACCGAGATTTCACACACCCACTCCTTCAGAATGGTGAGGGAAGGAAATCAGCGCTGTAAACAGATATCTCAGGGGAAATGCTTGGAGAGTATGAGTTGAGAGTATGAACGAATGTGAGAGAAAATGAGTGTGAATGACTGGGGGTATAAAGGGGGGTTGTTCTAGTGGGTGAAATCGCGGTATAGACCGTTGGGACGCATGGTGGGAGAGGAGTCTGCGAGGATAGTTCCCCTGCTCCACCGGGTCCTTCTGCAGGCCATATCAGCGTATTTTTATGGGAGGTGATATGCTGTTGCAATAACCATTGAGGGATATTGTTGAGAAAGTGATTCTCCACCTGCCCAGATATGGTTGAGATGCCAAGTTTGTTTAATATTTGTTTCGTCCCCTACTCGCCAATGAGATTATAATTTGATTTCCGAGAATTCCAAGGTAGATATTACGTGATAAAGGGCGTGAATCTATGAATGATTCTTTATTTTTCTTTCTAGCTGCAGTATATACATTATTTGTCAGAAGGGATATGTTAGATTTATAAAATAAAACTTTGAAAGTTTTAGCCATGATAATGTTTATCAAAATTATTTCAGCTTGATCATGAAGAAAGGAGTGTAAATTCACAAGAAATGACAACAAGAATGTCAAACAACCGTTTCCCGTATTTGAAAGAGACGAAGTTGATCAAGAAGCCAAAGGAACGAGAGAAAACAGCGCCCACATGCACACCGCCCCGCAAAAGCTACTCAGCCGCAGCCCTGAAGGCAAACCTCGGGCAGTATAAGAGCAGGAAAATCAAAGTAATAAAAGGGAGGGTAATAAAAAAAAATGCCCAACCGCACGTAAGTATGAACAAACAGACAGAACACTTATATATACAACTTTCCCCTGTTTCCTGAGGTGGTTCTGTTGTATAGTAATAAAAAAAAATCAAATTCGAGATAGTAGAAGAATATATATATTTCCTGTTTTAATTGTTCATGTACAACTCCTTAAGAGATTATGAAACTTAAGCAAAATGCATTATTTAATGTTGCAAATGAAATATGATTTTTTTTTTATTATTGCATACACAGAGACAAACTGTTTATATTTTTTTCAGATACCCGTTTTTGTTATAGAGTTATTTTTGTATTGAAGAAATCTTTAAAATCTTAATCCCTAAGCTATTTTATAATTAAAGAGTTTTGAAAAAGATTATCTAGAGATACTTATTGTTAATTGCTATCACTGTCATGAATTTATAATTACAATTGAGCTAATTATGATAATTGAGATTTCTCAAAGCTTGTATGTTGAGTTTGAAGTTTAAAAATTATGATACTTAAGTCCTTTTAAGTCGTTTATTTAGAAAAGATAATTGTTATTTTGCTGATACATTATAACATCTGATTGTAGTCTTCTTAATTGTCTTCTTTGTCTACATCTTTTCCCACTTTTATGTGGGGTCGATGTTTCTGGCCAGCCTTCTCCACTTTGCTTTAATTTCATCAGGGGTATGTTGCCTTATAGAGAGAGTGTGCTTTGACTCAACCCTATGATTTATAGCAAGAAAAAGATTGTCATAATAGATAAGGATGTGTTTGCTTTTTCAGTAAAGGCCTTTGCAATATGAAGCAGAAAGGAATGGATTTATGCTTCGATGTTTCTGCAGTTGTACTCTAAGTTATTTTGTTTTTGTTTTTTCTTTTTAGATGTTAGAAAATTATTGCAGTTGCGCTCTGTCCCTTTGTATAGTAGGGCAGGATGGTAAGTCATAAAGAAGGGCCCTACAAGCGAAAATTATGTTTTATTTTTTGAAGAAAAATATATTTTCTCTCTCTCTCTCTCTCTCTCTCTCTCTCTCTCTCTCTCTCTCTCTCTCTCTCTCTCTCTCTCTCTCTCTAATCTGAGACTGACATGTGCTCCTTCCAATGCTAAGAAAATGCTGCCGTCATTGATTCTTTTTTTGTTTTGTTTTTTCAGTGATGCTTGGCGATAATTTTGCATATATTTTATTTTAGTTGACAGATTTGTGCATGTTGCTATTGCATAAACACTGATAAGACATCCGTAGTATCGACATTTGTATAAATATTTCTGCACCATATGGCAACTGTTTAGAGAATAGATAAAACTCCCACTGACAAATTGGGCAACCCAAAAGTTGCCGCTTATGCTCCATATATATATCGAGATATATATACATATTACGACTGCAGGAATTTGAATAGCCAGAGGCTATTCCTGAATTGATGTTGCTATTTTTTTTTTTAGTTTTTTTTTTATCATTAGCTACTATGACCATAGTTTTTATTCTTGCTACTCTCATTTTGTGGGCTGTTATTGTTGTCACCACTCCATGGCTTTGCAAATGATTATTTTCGCAATGCAATCAGCAGTAACCTGATGATTTGCACCCTTTATCTGAATTCATGCTTGAAGTTACTGTAGTCACTGCTAATAAGGATATTTAGTGACTGTTCTCAGCATTTAATGATTGTTCTTTTTTATAACTATAGTAGAGTAATGTTATGTGTCAGTTTCTCAGCTAAGTCCAACGTATCTTGGAATAATAATCTATGGTGTAGACACATACCTTTCGTTACCACCCTATTTCCAGGCAGCCCCGACCTGCAAGTTCTAAGTCTTTAGATTTTGTTCTCCCTCAAAC
>JAXCGZ010015214.1:30000-37500 GCA_037179515.1 Halocaridina rubra | reverse complement strand
TCCTTGCCTTCTGCCATGAAGTTTTCAGGACCACCTCCTTAAAATAGCTAAGTACTTGTGATCTGTATCCAGTGAGTAATGGGACAATTAGTAAAAGAAATTGAGGTCGGTGGACGCCGCCATTTTATCTTGTAGTTATGCTTTGACTCAGCCAACCCGCTTATAAGGGGTGTGGCGCTTAATAAGTTGATAAAAGTAGAATTTCTGTACCCATTACTAACATGGATAATTTGTACTAATAGCTATAAGCAGTAATAAACTCCGTTTTTGTTATAATTTGAGTAATATAAAGAATTTGCGTTGGAAGTGCGTTCCATTTATTTGTATTAATGCTTAGATTGAATTTTAAAAACGCGAATGTATCGATTTTTAATTGAAAAAATTTAATGCACGTGAAATCACTGTTACAGTATATTAATTTCTTAAGCGTAAGAATTATAGTGAGAAATATACGTGCATCTGCTTTTAAGAGTTTCATAGAACACGTGTGGTTTTCGGGAAAAGAATGCGGAAGTGACCATTCGATCTCCCAACCTCGTTATTGTGAATCTGTAGTAATTGTACTGAGCTTTGATATTTTAAAGTACGTGTAAAATCATTGTTATATTAATTTCTTAAAGCGTAAGAAATCGAGTGTTACGATTGCGCCTGTTTTTAAGTTTTTTTTCTTTTTTTGTTTGTTTTTATCCGCGGGAGTAATGTTTTAGCGAGGGAAGGACATAAACGACAGATCGTTCTTTTTGTGTTGTTATGATGAAGGAATTAGTCTTACGATACGTGTGTGGCATGTTTTTTTTGAAGAATAAGAAATTTCGTGATATTAGTTAGAGATGAGTTTTTTAATTTCACGCTATGCAGGTGAAAGTAAGAGTAAATTAGAGGAATTTGTGCTGTCCTAGAATAGGGAAGGTTTTTCAGTGTCACCCAAACGTAGCTTCAAGGGAGTAGAATGTTTGTTTGTTCGTTAGAATGGGACTTAGGACTGGTGAGGAAGTCTGTGACCGCACGGCTCAGCCGAGATTTCACCTTTAATCTCCTTCAGAGAGATAAGGGAAAGGAAAACCAACGCGTTGTAAATAAAGAGGGAATTTTACAGAACGGGGATGACTGTCTTGAAAGTGATATAGCGAATGAGTGTGAATGACTGGGGGTATAATGGGGGGGTTGCTCTAGGGGGTGAAATCGCGGAAAAGCACCGTTAGGAAGCATGATTGGGGAGTCTGCGAGGATCGTTCCCCTGCTCCGCCAGGTCCTTCTGCATGCCATATCAGAGTGTATTTATGGGAGGTGATGCGCTGTTGCAATATCTAGTGAGGGATATGGATGAGAAGGTAATTCTCCACCTGCCCAGATATGGTTGAAATGCCGAGTTTGTTTTATTTTTTGTTTTGTCCCCTACTCCGCCGTTGAGATTATTATTCGATTTCCGAGAGATTCCAAGATAGACGTTACGTGATAAAGGACGTGAATCTATGAATGATTCTTTATTTTCTTTGCTAGCTGCAGTATATACATTATTTGTCTGAAGAGATATGTTAGATTGATAAAGTAAAACTTTGCGAGTTTTAGCCATGATAATGTTTTATCAAAATTATTTCGGCTTGGTCATAAAGAAAGAGTGAGAGCTGACACGAAATGACAACAAGAATGTTACACAGCTGTATCCCGTATTTGAGAGAGCAGATATAAGTCAAATTCGAGATAGTAAAAGAAGATATATTTTATGTTTGAATTGTTTATGTACAACTCCGTACGAGATTTTGAAGTTTAAGCAAAATGCATTCCTTACTGTTGATAATGAAATATACTTTTGTTTTTATTATTGCATACACAGAGATAGACTTTTTATATTCTTAGATACCCGTTTTTGTTATAGTTCTTTTTGTATTGAAGAAATCTTTAAAATCTTACTTAAAGGATTCTGAAAAGATTATCTAGAGATAACCATGGTTAATCCCTAGCATTTTCATGAATTTTAGATTACAATCGGGCTAATTAAAGATAATTGAGATTATTAGAGATTATTTGCTGAGTTTTAAAGTTAAAATTAATGACACTTAAGTCCTTTTTAAGAAGTTATTAAGAAAAGGATATTTGTACTTTTGTTGATAGTAGTAGGGATACTGTCACATATGATTTTAGTTTTTTTTGCTTTAATTTCATCAGTGTGTGTGCTTCGACTTAACCCTCTGATTTATAGCATGAAAAGAGAGAGATTGTCATTATAGACAAGGATGTGTATGCGGTTACAGTAAAGTCCTTATCAAGATTAAACAGAAAGGAATGGATTTATGCTTCGACAGTTCTGCAGTTGTACACTAAGTTCTTTTTGCTTTTGTTTTGTTAATGAGGAAATAAGAATAGCCCTCTGACAATAAACGTAAGACTCTATCGATAGTCATTGCTAACGTTTGTTCACGTTCATTTGTTTATTTATTTTATTATTAGAAATACTCTGCGACAATTTTTTTTATTTTCAGTACAAGTAAAAGACAGAGGCCCATCTCAGCTGACTTGTGAGTGAAAACCGCAACGTATTTCACGGTCACTCTCTCTCTCTCTCTCTCTCTCTCTCTCTCTCTCTCTCTCTCTCTCTCTCTCCTACCTTTCACTCGACTCTGAAACTGACAGAGGCCTCTCCTGCTGCTAACAGAACGTTGCCGTCTTTGATTTTTTTTGTGTGTTTTTTTCCAGCGAAGCTAGGCGATAATTGTGCCTACATTTTATTTCAGTTGATAGATTGTTGCATGCTGTTATTGCATAAATACTGATAAGACATCGGTAGTACCGCCATTTGCATAAATATTTTTGCCACATGTCGCAACTGTTTAGAGGATAGATAGAACTCCCATTGACAAATTGTGGAGCCAGCAAGTTGCCACTTATGCTATATATATATACATTGATTATGACAGCAGGAATTTGAATATTAAAGGAGACTGTGTTAGAATAAGCATCACTATGAAATATAAGTATAGAACTCTGTTCTTACTTCTGAATATCAGTCTCCATTGTATATATATTGATATTTTTGATTTAGTATATTTATTTTTATTGTTTATTATTCTTATTTTTTTAATCATGATTATTAGTAATGTTATTATGTTGACTGATATTGTTGCTATCTCTCAATGGCCTGTTGCTAATTATTATTTTTGAAATGAAATCAGCAGTAACTTGATGATTTGTATCTTTTATCTGAATTCATACTTGATGTTACTGTAGCCACCGCTAATAAGAATGTTTCTTTAGTGGCTTTTCTCAGCATTTAATGATTATTCTTTTTGACATTTATAGTAGAGTAATGCTATGTAGCAGTTGCTAAGTCCTAAGTATCTTGGAATAATAATCTAGTTGTGTAGACACATACCTTCCATTACCACCCTATTCCTAGGCAGCCCCGACCTGCAAGTTCTAAAAGTCTTTAGATTTTGTCCGTCAGACAAGTCCCTAATGCCCATTGAATAGAGATTGCAATCACTTGCAGTTGCAGGGGAGGCAAAGTATAGCCTCGATTACCAACGTATGGCCATTGTTGGTACCCTGAAGTCATAGGGAACCTTTCTTACAACTGTAGTAGTGACATAGGTTCAAACTTTCATCCCGCGTTCTACTTCAAAGGTACGTGTGAGAGGACCGTACAGGAAGAGTAACGCTGTGACGTTGCAGGTCTCCTGCGTGGTGGTCTTAGTCAAGATCGGCCGAGGGCGGGACGAGAAAGCCGGGCTGGAAGGATTCGCGGGATGGGGCCCAGTCCTTGTCCTTTTTGCTCTGCCTAACCGAGTAACGGAGATATGGCAACAAACCTGGGCCTGCAGCGAGGACGGCGGGGGATGTGAAAGCGAAAGAATCCCCGTGGGAAACCGGGGAATCGCACCTAGCAAGAATTCATGAGCAAGAGACAGAGAAAGTAAAAGTCGTCCTAGACAGAGAAAAACGAAAGTCGTCCTAGACAGAGAAAGTAAAAGTCGTCCTAGACAGAGAAAAACGAAAGTCGTCCTAGACAGAGAAAGTAAAAGTCGTCCTAGACAGAGAAAGTAAAAGTCGTCCTAGACAGAGAAAAACGAAAGTCGTCCTAGACAGAGAAAGTAAAAGTCGTCCTAGACAGAGAAAAACGAAAGTCGTCCTAGACAGAGAAAGTAAAAGTCGTCCTATCCATTGGTCTCTGAATAGTAATATAATATGAAAGTAAAACATGTTTTGTTCCAGGAGTAGTTTTTAAGGCTTAATTTTAAGACAAATCAATGCCCCTAATAATGATAGGAATAGAACTTATGAAGGTAGGGTCTCTTATAGAAATTACTGTTGATGTTATAGTCTATTGCATTTTACCTGTTTATACATGCTAATACTCTACTTAATTGTTTGCTAATGTTCTAAATGAGTCATGATCTTACTGTAATTAACTCAATTTTGCCTTTTAAAGAAACGAGAGAAGTAGATGAATTAATGTTTTGATTTAAACTGACTTGTTGATCTTAATTAATGTTTAATATTAGTTTCACACTGGAATTATGTTGTTTAAATATAAGAATATGTTTGAATTTCAGATTTCCAACAAGGACATAGACCCTGCATGCTCTAGTTGTCTGTAAAAGTACTCTATATATGTTATGTTTGTGTAATTCGCATAGGAATTCTTAGAAAATAGCTTAAATAATTCGGCCCCATTTCTATTGTAAACTAATGTTAGCTAGGATATGTCCAAGAGCTCCCGGAAAATTAGCCCATGCTTCGACTGAAATAAGAGATATTTCAGTTTTGGTTGGGAGGGATGTCGTATGACTTCCGCCATGCTGAAGCCAGAATCTGAAACTTGTAACAGATCTTGAGCGGAAACGGTTGGTCGAGGGCACGGATATTTTATTACCATGTTTGTAGAAAGTGCCAAGGAAATATATGACCGGAACCGTGAGACTTAGGACCTGGCATCGAGAAGGGCAGGAAAGGACAGGAAGTTAGCCATTTCCTAAACCACAACAAACATAAACTAGTGTTTCGTACGCAGGTACATACCCTGCAGAGATGCCCAATAACTCCTCCCCGGAAGTAGGAGGGATTCCACTTTGAACCTGGCGCTGATTAGCTGGACTAGATCTGACTGATTTCATTGGAGAATTGGATGTTAAGCCACGCCCTGCCCCTGGGGGTATTTAAAGAGCCACCCAGGGCAGGGACAGTTAGTTAGAATATTGCCAGGGGCACGAATAGATCATAGATTGTGATAGTCATAGGGTGGGGGCATTAGGGGCATAGGGGCATTGAGGCGTCGGATGTGTTGTACTCTAGAATAAATATAAGTAAAGGAACTACTGCTTGTCCATTCTTACCTTGTACCCATCAGGTACTAATATTTAACCTAACAAACCACGCTACCATAATTATAAGTAAATATACGTAGGAGGAAAAGCCCTACGTTAGTGGTGTCATTAGATGGGATAAACAAAACCAATACGACAGTGGTGACGCTCGGTGGGAAAATAATAAAACCTCCACGTCAGTGGTGACAAGCGGTGAGATAACCCAGTCATCTTACAAAGTGTGAGTTCAAGTGGAGGTCCAAAACCTCCACGTCATATATATATATATATATATATATATATATATATATATATATATATATATATATATATATATATATATATATATATATATATATATATATATATATATATATATATATATATATATATATATATATATATGTATATATATATATATATATATATATATATATATATATATATATATATATATATATATATATATATATATATATATATATATATATATATATATATATATATATATATATATATATATATATATATATATATATATATATATATATATATATATATATATATATATATATATATATATATATATATATATATATATATATATATATATATATATATATATATATATATATATATATATATATATATATATATATATATACACACATATATATATATATATATATATATATATATATATATATATATATATATATATATATATATATATATATATATATATATATATATATATATATATATATATATATATATATATATATATATATATATACATATATATATATATATATATATATATATATATATATATATATATATATATATATATATATATATATATATATATATATATATATATATATATATATATATATATATATATATATATATATATATATATATATATATATATATATATATATATATATATATATATATGTATATATATATATTCATTAGTTTAAAGGGGATGGGCATAGCGAAGGTTTCAAAGTGTCAACGCATATTATGAGAGTATTTGAAGCCTTTGTCTCACATCACTATATAACTAGTTACTTGCCTATGGATATGACAAAAGAAAGCATCATCCCCAACGTAAATCCGACAATGAAGACCCTTTTGGAAACCACTCTGTTTAGCTAGCCCTTCGGGCATAGATACAACAAAGGTTTAAAAACAACATCATACACGTACTTTTGGATTAGATTAAGCGTCACCACGCTACTGGCGCAGCATCTAGGGTGTGGGATATGATTGCAATCTCAAGGCGTTATCCTACACCAATGAGTTTACTATGAATTCCCAGTCCCTAGCGAGGTCTCCTTCACATAAGTTACTGAGGAAAGCCTAAAGGGGGGTTTACACGGTCAAACGGTTCGTCGAACGCGGTTCGACGGACAAGTGTTCGAAGTGATATTCGAACCTGTGAACGGGGTATTTGGTTGTCGAACACGTTTGTCGAAAGTGTTCGACTACCAAATACCCCGTTCACACGTTCGAACATCACTTCAAACAGTTGTCTGTCGAACCGCGTTCGACGAACGGTTTGACCGTGTAAACCCCCCTTAAGATATTGCTTAGAACCTTATCCCATAGTCTATGCATACTCTGCTCTCGTCATTGACACTAAGAACACCGAACTGGGCATAATAGATATCCTACGATGACGGCACCAGAATAGCCTAGCTAACCATACAAAGAGTCCACTGAAGAAAAAAAATGTGACATGCCATGTCTAGGAGGCCTCAAGTATATTAGGTTATTTTATGTCAAACTCTTCTTTAGTGTACACAGTGTTCAAGTTTGATTCTCCATCCTATACGCTGAGATTATTATTCATAACAGTGGGAGGATGAAGGTAATGCTATGTATTATTTTCCTGTAAAGAAAAAGACTTACAAATGACCACCTAATTACTTTAAGCAATCCATATTATTTTCTTAATGCGCAAAATTAAGCCTTTAGAGCAAAGCCTAGAGTCTTAATTTGCTATAAACAAGATCGTCTAGACATGAATTACGTCACAATGCTCAAAATAAGTCATTTAAAGTTAACACGCGTCATTACACTGCTACAATTTGAGTCAATCAATTGGAAGCAAGAGTGCGGTGGCACATTTAGCGCATATTTCCTGGAATGTTTTTAGGCAAAAAGAGGCTAAAGTTAGTGCCCTGTC
>JAXCGZ010015214.1:0-15000 GCA_037179515.1 Halocaridina rubra | reverse complement strand
CAGGCGAATGTATTGATTATAATTGAAAAAATTTAATGTACGTGAAATCATTATTATATTAATTCCTTAAAGTGAAAACTAACAGAGTCTACTAATAGAATATAAATAGTAGAAATTTTATATACTCCAAAATGCATGTAAGAGTTATAGTGAGAAATATACTTGAATCCGCTTTTAAGTTTTTCTTTTATCACGTGTGATTTCCAAGAAAGGAATGTGGGAATGACCAATCGATCTTCCAACTTCGTGATTATGAAGATATAGTAATTGTACTGATCTTTGTTATTTAAATACATGTATGATATATCCTTTTGAAGAATATGAAATTTTGTGATATTATTTAAATATGAATTTTTTTAAATTCGCGCTACGCAGGCGAAAGTAAAAGTAAACTAGAGTGAATTCGTGTTGTGCTGGAATAGGGGGGTTTTTCAGTGTCACCCAAACGTTGCTTCAAGGGAGTAGAGGGAGACCTGGGACTGGTGAGGCAGTCATGTGACCACGCGGCCTGACCGAGATTTCACCCACACACTCCTTCATAGTGATGGGGAAGGGATGGGGAATTTATAGAGAGAATGGGGATGATTGTTTGAAAGTGATGCAGCAAGTGAGGCAGAAAATGAGTATGACTGACTTGGGGTATAATGGGGGGGGGCTTCCTTTCGTGCATGAATCGCGGGAAAGACCGTTGGGAAACATGATTGAAGGAGTCTGCGAGGATCGTGCCCCTGCTCCGCCGGGTCTTTGTGCAGGCCATATCAGCGTATTTTTATGGGGGTGATGTGCTGTTGCAATTTCTATTGAGGGACTTATTGAGAAAGTAATTCTCCACCTGCCCAGATATGGTTGAGATGCCAAGTTTGTTTTATTTTTGTTTCATCCCCTACTCCGCCAATGAGATCATTATTCAATTTCCGAGGATTCCAAGATTGATAATTACGTGATAAAGGACGTGAATCTATGAATGATTCTTTATTTTCCTTTCTAGCTGCAGTATATAAATTTTTTGTCAGAAGGAATATGTTAGAGTGATAAAAATTAAATTGAAAGTTTTAGCCATGATAATGTTTATCAAAATTATTTCAACTTGGTCATGAAGAAAAGAGTGTGATTTCACAAGAAATGACAACAAGAATGTCAAACAGCCATTTCCCATATTTGAGAGAGAGCAGAAGTTGATCCAGAAGCCAAAGGAACAGGGGAGAAAACAGCGCCCACATGTGCACCTCCCCGCAAAAGCTAGTCAACCGCAGCCCTGAAGGCAAACCTCGGGCAGAATAAGAGCAGGAAAAAATAAAGTAATAAAAGGGAGGGTAATAATAAAAGTATCCAACCGTACGTAAGTATGAGCAAACAGACAGAACAGTAATATGTCGAACTTCCCCCTGGTTCCGGAGGTAATTCTGTTGTATAGTAATTCAAATAAGTCAAATTAGAGATAGTAGAAGAATATATATATTTTCTATTTTAATTGTTCCTGTACAACTCCTTACGAGATTATGAAACTTAAGCAAAATGCATTCTTTAATGTGCAAATGAAATATGATTTTTGTTTTTATTATTGCATCCACAGAGACAAACTTTTTATATTTTTTTCAGATACCCGTTTTTGTTATATAGTTTTTTGTGTGAAGAAATCTCGCTAATATCTTTATCCCTTAGATATATATATTATAATTAAAGAGTATTAAAAAAGATTATCTAGAGATAATTATTGTTAATCACTATCATTGTCATGAATTTATAATTAGAATTGAGCTAATTAAGATACTTGAAATTTTCAGAGTTTATATGTTGAGTTTAAAATTTAATAAATTTATAATAGTTAATTCCTTTTAAGTTGTCTGTTAAGAAAAAGATATTTGTACTTTTGTTGATAGTAGCAGATATTGTCACAATAGATAAGGATGTGTATGCTATTTCAGTAGAGTCCTTTGCAATATTAAACAGAAAGGAATGGATTTATGCTTCGAGGTTTCTGCAGTTGTAAACTAAGTCCTTTTGCTTTTTTTGTTAATTGGGAAATAAAAATAGCCCTCTGGCAATAAACGTACAACTCTACCAATAGTCATTGCTCACGGTTGTTCACTTTCATTTATTTACTTATTTTTTTGTTATGTAGGAATACTCCGCGATAATTTATTTTTAAATTTCAGTGCCTGTAAAGGAAGGAAGCCCGTCTCCACCTGACCATGTGGGTGGAAACCGCAAAGTATTTCAAGATCGCCCAGTCAACCCTTTTTTCTCCCTCTTCCCAAAGTTATCACTCTCTCTCTCTCCCCTATCTCTCTCTACTCTGAGACTGACATGTGCTCCTTCCGATGCTAACAGAATGTTACCTTATTGATTTATTTTCTATTGTTTTTTTTCAGTGCTGCTAGGCGATAATCATGCCTACATATTATTTTAGTTGATAAATTTCTTCATGCTGTTTTTTGCATAAATACTGATAAGACATCAGTAGTACCGACTATTGCATAAATATTTTTGCCACATATTGCAACTGTTTAGAGGGTAGATAAAACTCCCATTGACAAATTGGGCATCCCGAAAGTTGCTGCTTATGCTCTCTCTCTCTCTCTCTCTCTCTCTCTCTCTCTCTCTCTCTCTCTCTCTCTCCTCTCTCTCTCTCTCTATATATATATATATATATATATATATATATATATATATATATATATATATATATATATATATATATATATATATATATATATAATATATATATATATATATATATATATATATATATATATATATATATATATATATATATATATATATATATATATATATATATATATATATATATATATATATATATATATATATATATATATATATATATATATATATATATATATATATATATATATATATATATATATATATATATATATATATATATATATATATATATATATATATATATATATATATATATATATATATATATATATATATATATATATATATATATATATATATATATATATATATATATATATATATATATATATATATATATATATATATATATATATATATATATATATATATATATATATATATATATATATTATGACTGCATGTATTCGAATAGTAAAAGAGACTGTGTTAGAATGAGCATTACTATGAAATATAGGTATAGAACTCTGTTCTTACTTCTGAATGCCAGTCTCAAGTGCATATATACTGCTATTCCTGATTTAGTATTTTTATTTAATTTTTGTTATTCTTATTATGATCATGATTATTAGTATTGTGATGACTATTCCCAGAATGCCTGCTTTCACCTGGTCAATGAATAGTCTACTCTCAGTTTTTTTGCAGGCTACCGTACACAAAAATATTTACTCCACCAACTTCAAATAAAGTTGGGCTAAAACTTACTGGCTTATAATTAAATATAAGCCAAACTGTACGGTACTAAAGGGGAAGGGCATGAGTTACGTTTGCTTAATAGTTAGTGGAGAACTCCCATTGGTTAATAACACAAATACACTAAATAATATTAACTGAACACTGCATAAATCCAGGCTTAAATGAAAGACTCATCGATAAAATATAAAAATATATTGAAAAAAAGTTAATATTATAATGGAGAGCAATATTTCAGCTTAAAAGAAAAGGATAAATTTTACTTTAGTTTAAGCAGCAATAAGGTAAATTTTACAAAAATAACAAAGAGTTATATCTCCAGGCACGACTGCTGGACACATCAAAATAAACAACACTTAATATCAAAATAATAATTGTTCAAAATTCAAAAACTTTTATGCAATATTAAAACACAGTCACTGCTTGACAAATTCGACAGCACTAGTCCAAGGGGCGAAATGGGAGGCTCATAAATTTACACGAATTTTACGAGTCTCTAACAATAGCTCATCACCTGGTGCCGTCCGCAGAGAGAGTCCTCGTCCGTTCTGTTAACAAATCAGACGAGCATCACATTCTAAAATAAAAGGATATAATTTTATCATATTATACATAATTAAGGATTTCCTAAGATTTAGATTAGCTTTACAAACAAATTCCAATTATTCATGAGAAAATTATGAATTAATGACAAAATAAATAATAGTTATAATATAGTCTCTCAATGAATATATTCATGTAGGTAGATGCAATATTACTTATGGTATTACAATAAAACACACACAAGGTATAACTAATGAAACTGTGTGTGATAGACAGATCACCACACTCTCCCCCCAGAAAGGGTAGGAAGCTAAATAAATCACATGTACAAACATAATGAAGTGTAGAACAAAAGCAGAAAATTCAAAGGCATCATTTACAACCTATCCTACTCCAACTGAGTTGAAGGGTCTAACAAAGCTGACTCTTTCCTCTGGTAAAGGAGGTGGAACTGGTTGAGAGATCGTCTTGCCAACTGCCTTTTTACACAAAATACATGGTTTTAATATTTTCTTCACAATAACTCTACCTTTAGAGATCCAAAACTGCTTCCTAAGTCCTGACAATATTTGTCCTAATCCACAATGATGATGTTGAATATGATAATGAACTATTATAAGTTTGGTCAATGGATGTTTAGCAGGTAAGTAAATTGGAAATTGTGCTTCAGGAGAGAGATCTGAATTCTGTAATCTACTGCCACAACAAATTAACTGATCTTCATTCAAATGTAAATCTAATTGTTTGACTAAATTCATGAGTTCTGAAGCTGGTTTAGCACTTTGCTCAGGTCGTTTCAAAAATGCAAATAAAGTAGGAAATCTTTGTAACTGGGCTAATCTAATACAAGCATGAAGAGTATTCAACCTGAACTTGTCGTGGAAATAATGATTACAGAACTGCTTTACATATGACATGATTCTCATAACTTTAGTAAGAGATGAATATTTACTCATCTCAAAATGAGGAAGTATGGGTTCATTAACATTAGGTTCTGTTAAAATCTCATACACTACTGTAGAATTAACAATGAACTCTTTCTGTTGTGGATATTCTGATGGATTAAGCAAAGATGAAGGTCCATGTCTCCACATGACATTGCTATTCAACTTTGATACACTAGCACCTCTGGTCAATATATCTGCAGGATTCTCTCTAGATGGGACATGTAAAATGTTCAAATCAAACTTAGATCGCAAATTGCGAATTTCACACACTCTGTTTCTCACAAAAACATCTGATGATGAATCATGATTCACCCAATTAATGGCAACTTCACTGTCACACCATATAGTGCAACCTTTGAATGCTAATTTCTCATTAGACAAGAGTGTCTGAGCCAATGCTGAGGCTAAAGTAAGTGAGAGTAACTCTAACTTAGGAATGGTGAGTGGAGGATTTGGTGATACTCTTACTTTACTCATAATGATATCACTAGATTTGCTTCTTAAGTCCACAGCATATGCAACTATTCCATAAGCTACTTTAGATGAATCACAAAATATGTGCAAATCTGATACACCAGGGACAATTACAAATCTAGGATATTGAATGGTTGACATCTGATTCAAATCTCTGCAAATAACTGAAAATGCTTGTACTAAAGGTTCTGGCAAAGGTTCATCCAAAGAACACTTACTTCTCCATAATTTTGAAATGAACAACTTTCCCTTGATCAAGATTGGTGATAACAATCCTAATGGATCAAATACACTAGCAATTACAGATACAACTTATCTCTTGGTGATTTGATGATGCACACTTTCTTACTGGAGTACAATTTGATTTCATCGTTTACAACATTCCAAGAAATTCCTAAAACATTTACATTATTCAGATCCAATTGGTCATGATTAACACTTACTTCATCATTAAATTTTACATCATTACTCACCCAACCTTGTAATGGCATAGAGGCTTCTGCTAAAATAGAATTTACTATGAGATACTCTGTTTTTAACTGTTCAGAGTCTGAATAGGTACAAACAAAGTTATCTACATAGAAATGAGAGATCAGAGACTTAGCTACTGGATGTGAATGTGTCTCCAAGTGATATGTGAGTGTTTTCTGAAGCAAAAAGGGAGATGATGTTGTACCAAAGAGTACTACTTTAAATCTATAGGTAACTATCTTCTGAAGTGTTTCATCCTCGAACCACAAGAATCTAAAGAAATCTCTGCAGTTTGGCAAAATACCTATATGTAGGAAGGCTTTGGAAATGTCTGATACAGCAGCTACAGGGTTAGTACAAAATTCAATGAGTGAATCAACAAGTTTATGGGTTAGGCTTGGGCCTGTTACTAAACATTCATTCAGACTCTTTGATTGTGAATCAGCTCTACTAGAAGCATTAAGCACTACTCTAATAGGAGTGGTAGGAGAATTCTTGTAGACTGGATGATGAGGCAAGTAATGAGTCAACCCATCTGTAACTGAAGGGTTATTAATTTTCTCAATGAATCCCAATTCAATGTACTCATTAAAAATCTCTGAGTATTGTCCATAAAGTTCTGGACGAGTTGCAAAGGATTTAGCTAGTGACATGAGTTGACCATAAGCTCTTCTATAGTTAGTTGCTGGTCTCTCAGTGCCCTTAAAGGGTAATTCCACAAAATACTGATTGTCTGCCTTCTGGCAAGTGTACTCAAAATGACTCACTGATTGTACTTCCTCAGGTGTTAAAGTTTCATTCTTAATACCAATAACATCTAAATTCCAAAGGTTCTGAACTTCGGACTTTAGGGTTTGTACTCCTACACGAGCACAAAGCACATGTTGACCATTAACTGTGTTAACTGACTGAGAACTAATTGCCCACTTTGGCATAGGTTCAAAGATAATCGAACCTGCTGGAATAGACAAAAGTGTAATTCCAGAATAGAAAGTATGGTTGGTCACAAATCTAGAATAGTAATCTGCACCAATTACCATACTTATGTCACTAATCACATCAGACTCAACGTTAGGATCTGCCAGTTTGATCCCCTTTTTTGTGAGTGTTTCTGCAACACTTGCAATGCCAGGTACATATAACGTAGTGTTAACCTTATCATAGACGACAGCATAAATCGGAATACGTTGTGTACCAATGCGTACTACAACACGAACGACGTCACACAAAATGTTTTGGGCTTGATTACCAAATGAAGTCAGTTTAAGTGAGATACGAAACACTGGATTGAGTTTAAGGCGCTTTACTACTGCAGAATGAATGAAAGACCGTTTAGCACCGGTATCTAAAAACATCCTGACTGTTTCACGTACCCCAGCACCAGAAATCTTAACAATTGCTGTAGGAAGTGCTACTGAAGGAAGTGGAACCTTATTAGTCTGGACATCTGTTTGAACAGAATTAGCGACACTGTCATCTCTTCCTGACAGGATTCTAAACTTATCATCCACTACTACTTGATTAGTGGGAATGTTACTGTTAAGGTTAGTTCCATTATTAATAACTGTTGGGGCATTAGACGCAACTGACACTTGATTAACTGAAGTACTACGGTTGGTTAGTTTCATGCAGAGAAAGGTATGATGTTTGCCATTACAATTTCTACACTCGGCCATCTCTCTACACTGTGAGGCTCTATGGCCTTTCTGCATACACACGAAACATAGTTCTAACTCTCTAACTCTGTTCTTCCTGGCTTCATGAGTTGCGTAATTAGAACAAAACTTGGTATTATGAATATCCTTACAAAAGAGACAAGGTTTGTTCCAAGTACTTGAATTGCTAGATGACGAGTTAGACTTATTTTGAGTCTGGGACACAACTACTTGTTTAGGTACTGTACTAAACCTATGATTAGAATTTGTACTAGAATTCTAACTAGTTACTACTTTAGTTTTGGAATGTGCATCAGAATGTGAAACTTGCTTATTCCTAGACTGATCAGAGAGAATACGAGAACATGCCATGACCTTGATAAGGTGTCCAATACCATCCTTCAATTGTGTAATAGTCAAAGTATAAGTACTGTACTTATTAAAAAGGTACTCTAAAGTTATAGGACTAAGTTTCTTAGCAATTATGTCTTTTATTAGGTAGTCATCACAAGGTACTTGGGTTACACCCTCGATTTGCATCAACAAACGTTGAAATGTTAAGTGAAATTCAGTCAACTCAGTTAAATTATGTTCAGGGGGTGTCATGTCCATCAAATCTAAATGTAATTGTTGCAACAAAAGGTCATTGTCGGCAAAGCTTTTTCTCAACAAACTTAATGCTATACTGTAATTACCACTGGTTATGGGAAGACCTTCAATGGTTCTATAAGCTTTACCTCTCAAATAAGATCTGAGCATGCTAAATTTCAATACTGGGTCAATGTCTTGACGACTATCAATTAAACTACTAAAGGAATCCCAAAAACAATTCCACTGACTCAACTGACCATCAAATTCAGGAATCTTAATCTCAGGAAACTTAGGGTGTGCAAGGGGTCTAGCAGGTACTACTGTCTGACTAGGAGCTTGACTAGTTGTAGCTTGTGCTTGACTACCAAAGGACAAATGATCATCTATAGCTGACTTAATTTGTATGAGCATTTTATAGGCATTACGTTTCAGAGTTCTGTGCTCTCTAGAAACTAGGCTAAGCTGGGTACTATCAATAGCATCTTGACTAGCTGTCCAATGTACATCAATGGACTCGTACAACTTTGTAAGTTCTGCTTCTGAAAACTGTAACGACCGTAAGGATGGTGGAGGAGACGCTTTAAGGTCATGTTCTATAGAACTGAGCATATCTGTCAGATCATCGGTTACAACCTTGTAAAGTTCAAACGCTTTACTTTCATCAATTGATGGTAAAGACATCTTGCTGGATTAATCTTTACCTTATACAAATCACAATAATTTTGGCTAGGTGGCCAAACTAAACTAATACCAAAATTCACTAGGATTATAATATTTATATCCTAGGTACACTTGATTACACATGCATGTATTCAAATAGCTAATCTAAACCTTCCCTTAGACTAAAGAATTCGACATCAGCAGTGATATCACAAAAAATATGCCACGGATTTATGCGCAGTGTTTTAATATCAAAGTTCAAAAACAATACGAAAGGTAGCTTATTCAAATTTCATTCAGTAAATGTAGTAAAGTATGCTAGCTAGGCTATGCACCATCCGGTTCGAAGGACCAGAAAAAACTAGAATATGTGGTGACTATTCCCAGAATGCCTGCTTTCACCTGGTCAATGAATAGTCTACTCTCAGTTTTTTGCAGGCTACCGTACACAAAAATATTTACTCCACCAACTTCAAATAAAGTTGGGCTAAAACTTACTGGCTTATAATTAAATATAAGCCAAACTGTACGGTACTAAAGGGGAAGGGTATGAGTTAAGTTTGCTTAATAGTTAGTGGAGATCTCCCACTGGTTAATAACACAAATACACTAAATAATATTAACTGAACACTGCATAAATCCAGGCTTAAATGAAAGACTCATCGATAAAATATAAAAATATATTGAAAAAAAGTTAATATTATAATGGAGAGCAATATTTCAGCTTAAAAGAAAAGGATAAATTTTACTTTAGTTTAGGCAGCAATAAGGTAAATTTTACAAAAATAACAAAGAGTTATAGCTCCAGGCACGACTGCTGGACACATTAAAATAAACAACACTTAATATCAAAATAATAATTGTTCAAAATCCAAAAACTTTATGCAATATTAAAACACAGTCACTGCTTGACAAATCTGACAGCACTAGTCCAATGGGCGAAATGTTAGGCTCATAAATTTACACGAATTTTCCGAGTCTCTAGCAATAGCTCATCACCTGGTGCCGTCCTCAGAGTGAGTCCTCGTCCGTTCTGTAAATAAATCAGACGAGCATCACATTCTAAAATAAAAGGATATAATTTTATCATATTATACATAATTAAGGATTTCCTAAGATTTAGATTAGCTTTACAAACAAATTCCAATTATACATGAGAATATGCTGAATTAATGACAAAATAAATAATAGTTATAATATAGTCTCTCAATGAATATATTCATGTAGGTAGATGCAATATTACTTATGGTATTACAATAAAACACACACAAGGTATAACTAATGAAACTGTGTGTGATAGACAGATCACCACAAGTATTGTTTTTATTATGTTGGCTGTTATTGTTGTCACTACTCCATGGTTTTGCAAATGAATATTTTTGCAATGCAAGCAGCAGTAACCTGATGATTTGCACCCTTTATCTGAATTCATGCTTGATATTATTCTAACCACTGCTAATAAGAATATTTCTTTAGTGGCTTTTCTCGGCATTTAATGATTGTTCTTTTTTATATCTATAGTAGAGTAATGTTATGTATCAGCTTCTCAGCTAACTCCTAAGAATCTTGGGATAATAATCTAATGGTGTAGACACAGACTTCCCATTACCACCTTATTTCTAGGCAGCCCCGACCAGCAAATTCTAAAAGTCTTTAGATTTTGTTCTCTCTCAAACAAGTCCCTGTTGTGCATTGAATAGAGATTTCAAGCGCTTGCAGTTGCAGGGGAGGCGAAATATGGCCTCGGATTTCCGATATATGGCCATTGTTTGTACCTCGAAGTCATATGGAGCCTTTCTTACAACTGTATTAGTGACATTAGGTTCAAATTTTCGTCCCGAGAATCTACTTCATATGTGCACGTGTTTTGCAGCTACAGAAGAGATAGCCGCTGTGACACTGCAGGTGTCCGAAAAGGGGTGGTTACAGTCAAGACCAACCTCAGGGATGGAATGAAGACAGGCTGGAGGAGTTCAGTACAGATGCATCGATGCCCTTCGTTTTTGTCTTGCCAGTCTCCAGGGAAGAAGAGGATTCGTGGTATGTGTACAAACCTGGGTCCACAATGAAGAATACGGCGGGGGAGCGAAAAAAGAGAGAGCACAAGGATACCGTTATATAACGCCTAGCAAGAATTTCATGAGCAAGGGAGGGGAAACAGAAGTCTTATAAAACATCCTAATAACGCCGCAGAAGCCACATAAACGAATTGATGAGATCATAAAAGGAAGAGAAAATCCCCATAGTCCTCGACAGCGCCTGGAGAACATGAAGGAAGAAATGTTCCTCCAAGAACAAAAAAATTAGCATTAGTCCTAACTTTTAGACAAATCAATGCCCCATAGCAACATGATATGAATAGAAATTATAGGATGAAGTTTCTCATAATGATTACCATATATTGATTGTGCCTACATTAATAATATTATGTTATGGACTATCGCATTTTAAATGTTCATCCATACTAGTGCTCTAAATAATTTGCTTACTAATGTTCTACATGATTCATATTTTTACTGTAACTAGCAAAATTATGTAAATAATAGGAATATGTATAGGAAATATTTGTATTAAGATTTCCCACAAGGAAATAGACGCCCTGCATGCTCTACATCGTCCAGACAAAGTTCGTCTGTAAGATGATTTTTTTTTTTTTTATGATTGTGACACCAGGACGGGCTAAATGAAATAGTAAAATAAAACAGCCCTCATCAGGCCTGGGCACGAAGAAGACAAAAAGTAAAGAGAAACTGAGATGGAAGGTGCAATGACTTGTAAGATGTGAAGGGATAATAGAAGATGTATAATGAATATCCAAGAATATTCAGTGTAGCTGTAGGCATAGAAAAAGAACCATAACTGAAGGAAGACTTAACATCGAACTGTCCTGGACAGACCTATTTAAGTTCAAAAAACTTTCAGCTGTAGTATCGCAATGGGCGGCAGTTGCCATGAGCCAACCTACTACATGATAATTATTCCCCTTTAATTATTAGATTTTAATAGCAATGGGGTCTTCCCCTACCATTCTACTAAACTTAATAACCATATTAAGCTATAAGAATAATGCTATGTTCCTGTAATCTGTGTAGAAGTTCATAGAAATAGGAAATTGTAGATGATAGCTTAAATAATTCGGCCCCATTTTTATTGTAAACTAATGTCAGTTAGGATATATAAAAGAGCTCTCAAAAGGAAACCCATGTCCCCTCTGAAATAGAGAAATTTTAGTTTGGCTGTGGGGGATGTCTCATGACTGAAGTCTCGCTGAAGTCACATGAAAACCTGCTGAAGCCAGGATCTGAAACCTGTAACAAATCTTGAGGAGTAACGGTCAAGGGTAAAGATGTTTTATTGCATACCCTCCCTTTTATTGGGTTTTGGGTCCAGGCCATGTTTTCCCTAGGTACCAAAAAGATATATGGCTGAACACATGGAACTAATATCCGGCGCCAAGTACCCCAAGAGGAATAAAAGATAAGGGACCCTCAGTCCTTGAAAACACCAAAAAGGTTGTAAACATCTGATCCATATGTATGTACATACCTCGGAGAGATGCCCCAATAGCCGCAGGCGATTTAGAACTTCTTCTGTTCAATAGGCCTGCTGAAACAGCCCCTCCCCAAAGAGGAGGGACTACTCTTTGAAACTGAAGTCTATTGGCAGAACTGGGCTACATGACACGCCCTGCCCGTTGGGTATTTCAAGAATCCCCGAGGCAGACAGAGAGTTCATCAGTACTTTCCCAGGAGCACGAACAGATCATAGATTTTGATAGTCTTAGGGTTGGGGGCATTAAGGCGCCGAATATGTTGTACTCTAGAATAAACTAAGTTAAAGGAACCACCGCTTGTCCATTCTTACCTTGCACCCTTCTGGTATTAATAGTAATGTAGTGATAAGTCTTAAAACAAACAAACTTTAAATAAACTTTATTTCCATTTCAATAAAATGGGTATTCGTCAGCCAGGGCAAGCCCCAACCCCACACTGTGGTGTCCAACCACAGCAGTTCCCGCCAGTAAACAGCTTAAACTCTAGGTCTTGGACATTATTATTATTATCATTTTTATTATTATTATTATCATTATTATTATTATTATTATTATTATTATTATTATAATAATTATTATTATTATTATTATTATTATTATTATTATTTTTATTATTATTATTATTATTATTATTATTATTATTATTATTATTATTATTATTATTATTATTATTGTTATTATTATCATTATTATTATTATTATTATTATTATTATTATTATTATTATTATTATCATAATTATTATAATTGCTGTTATTATTATTATTATTTTTACTATTATTATTATTTTTATTATAATTCTTATTCTTATTATTATTATTATTTCTATTATTATTATTATTATTATTATTATTATTATTATTATTATTATTATTATTATTATTATTATTATTATTATTATTATTATTATTTTATTACTTTTATTATTATCATTATTATGATTTTTATTTTTATTATTATTATTACTATTACTATTATTATTATTATAATTATTATTATTATTATTATTATTATTATTATTATTATTATTATTATTATTATTATTATTATTATTATTATTATTATTATTATTTTTATTATTATTATTATTATTATTATTATTATTATTATTATTATTATTATTTTATTATTATTATTATTATCATTATGATTATTATTATTATTATTATTATTATTATTATTATTATTATTATTATTATTATTATTATTATTATTAAAATTATTAATATTATTATTATTATTATTATTATTATTATTATTATTATTATTATTATTATTATTATTATTATTATTATTATCATTATTATTATCATTATTATAATTATTATTAATATTATTCTGATTATTATTATTATTATTATTATTATTATTATTATTATTATTATTATTATTATTATTATTATTATTATTATTATTATTATTATTATTATTATTGTTGCATGACTGAAGTCTCGCTGAAGTCACATGAAAACCTGCTGGAGCAAGGATCTGAAACCTTTCACAAATCTTGAGGAGTAATGGTTGAGGGTACAGATGTTTTATTGCATACCCTCCCATGTGTGGGTTTATGGCTCCAGGCCATGTTTTCCCTTGGTACCACTAAGATTTATAGCTATACACATGGAATTAATATCAGGCGCCAAGTACCCCATGAAGCCTAAAAGATAGGGGACCCTCAGTCCCTGAAAATGCGGAAAAGGTTGTAAACATTTAATGCATATGAATGTACATGCCCTGGAGAGATGCCCCAATAGCAGCAGGCAATTTAAAACTTCTTCTGTTCAATAGGCCTGCTGAAACAGCCCCTCCCCAAAGAGTAGGGACTCCTCTTTGAACCTAAAGTCTATTGGAAAAACTGGGCTACATGACACGTCCTGCCCGTTGGGTATTTCTAGAATCCCCGAGACAGACAGAGAGTTAGTCAGTACTTTCCCAAGGGCACGAACAGATCATAGACTTTGATAGTCATAGGGTTGATGGCATTGAGGCATCGAATATGTTGTACTCTAGAATAAACTAAGTTAAAGGAACCACTGCTTGTCCATTCTTTCCTTGCACTCTTCTGGTATTAATAGTAATTTAGTGATAAGTCTTACAACATTTGATGGTAGTGCGGTACGATCCCACGTCGGAATACGGACGAAGAGACAATCTCAGACAAAACCCGTGCTAAGAAAAAAAGAATGGCAAACGCAGAGATCCAATATCTCCCAATACAGGAATTGAGCGACAACGCCGACAGAGAAACCGACGCATCAAACATCGACAAACAGCCTGCCTCTCCGAGCACCGTGGTGACACAGGGAACACAGCAGGCCATGCCCCCACCCCGTGCCCTGGTTGTAAAGGCACCTCGAGTCAAAGATTCTCCTTTATACTTTAACGGCGCAAATGTAAAAGGCCTCAAATATCCGTCCATAATTCCCACGGCCGACTTCCCGAAACACGTGAGTCTGCGGATGAGAAGTGCCGAGTGGACAGACGAGTACCGAATTAATGAAATAGTACAAAGGTGTACCGGATTTGCGGCCAAGACCGTATGCAGAGACGAGTAGTCAAAGATAAAACATTTGGGAACTTTTCAGGAACTATTCCTAAGATATTTCATAGTGAGTCGAAGTGCGACTATGGCTTTGAGTGAAAAAGGCCCCTTGCCAAAAGTACATGTCGCCGGATCTAGCCAAGAAGATGGTGATTCGTCGATTCTACGCGAGAGATGGAGAAGC
>JAXCGZ010015213.1:137500-140020 GCA_037179515.1 Halocaridina rubra | reverse complement strand
GACCTTGAAGAAAAATGACACAGAATTAGGTTGGCATGTACTTTTGGTGATAAAAAATCAAGATCAGAACCAGAGCCAAAGTAACAGAGAATGTCAATGTATATGTACATTTTTTTTACATCAGAGCAAATATATATATATACATATATATATATATATATATATATATATATATATATATATATATATATATATATATATATATATATATATATGTATGTATGTGTGTGTGTGTCTCTCTGTCTGTCTGTCTGTTTGTCTTTCTGTTTGTATTCTTACACACACACACACACACACACACACACACACACACACACACACACACACACACACACACACACACACACACTATATATATATATATATATATATATATATATATATATATATATATATATATATATATATATATTTTGTTTATGTTCGTGCGTGTGTAAGTGTTTCACAAATCACCATGAAATTGCTGATTAATTCATTATGTTTTAAAAATTTCTGAGTAAGTGAACTAAAAAAAAATTCCTGAAGTTGTTTACCCCTAATGTACTTAAAAAATACGCTAATTTAATATCAGTGTGACTAAGTATCATATTTAAAAAATCGCTGGAGTCAGGGGAGATTCCAAGATGCTGGAAACAAGCGAACGTGATACCTATTTTCAAAAAGGGAAGGTGAGATACGGCTCTAAAACAGAACTGTTTCCTTGACCTGCATAGCTTGCAAAGTTATGGAGAAACTACCAAGGAAACATATCTCTCTTCAATTGGAATCCTTCAACTTTTTGTCAGTGAGACAACATGGCTTCAGAGAAGGTAGATTAACAGTAACATAGTTATTAGAATATCATGATGAGGTAAGCCGAACCAAACAGGAAAGAGAGGGCTGGGCAGATTGCATATTTCTAGACTTCCAGAAAGCATTTGACATGGTCCCACACGGGAGACTTATTAAGAAGGTGTAAGCAATGGCAAGAATAGGTGGAAATGTCTTGAAATGGATAAAAACATACTTAGAAGGAAGGGAACAGAGGATTAGAGTAAGACACTCACTGTCTGAATGGAGAAGAGTTAATAGTGGAGTTCCACAGGGCTCAGTTTTAGGGCCACTTTTGTTCCTTGTACAGTATATGTAAATCACTTACCAGAGTCTGTAAATTCATCCATGAATATGTTTGCAGACGATGCAGCGATTGTGAAGAAAGTATGAAACGAGAACAATGGTAGAAAACTTTAGGAAGATCTAAATAGTCTGCATGAGTGGTCAGAAAAGTGGCTAATTAAATTCGATACTTCAAAATGTAAGGTAATTAGAATAGGTACAAGTGCATGAAGGCCCAATCTTGACTACTCATAGTCATAGTCATAGATTTTATTGCCAAATATTCAATATATATACAGGAATAAATATGTACATTATATTCAGAGGCACTAGCCTGCTGAGCAAGAGCTCCTTGGCAGGCAGTTTAATATACATTTCACATAATTTAAAGTATGACGGCAATAGTTAACAAAAGCTCCAATATAGCAATCTCATGCTTATCTTGTAATAAAACAAAAGATAGCAGGAGTAGAACTTCAAGAGACAGGGAATGAGAGAGATCTAGGAGTAAACATACTATCCGATTTGTCTCTAGAAATGCATATAAATGGCATAATAAGGGCAGCATATGCTTTCTTAGCAACTGTAAGGTCAGCATTCAGGCACATGGACAAGGAAATGTTCAGAAATATTTATGTAACCTATGTGAGGACAAAGCTTAAATTACAGCGTCCGTTTGGAATCCGCACTTGAAAAAGCACGTAGTTAGGCTTGAAAAAGTTCAAAGACATGCCACGAATCTGGTGCCAGTAATACGCAATCTCCTTTAAGATGAGAGGCTGAGGGAATTAGACTTACCATCACTCGAAGCTAGAAGATTGAGGGGGATATGGTGACAGTTTTTAAATTCTATCATGGTTATGACAGAGTGGATAGGGATCGATATTTTGATATGGCTGGCACTAGAACTAGAGGTCATACTTTGAAGCCTCGTGAGAAAACTTCTTTGCAGGATGTAAGGAAGTACATTTTTAGTGTAAGAGTAGTTGATAATTGGAATTGGCTAAGCTAGGAGGCAGCTAATGTTAACTCAATCCATAGTTTTAAAGACATGTGTGAAATATCTCTAAGTAAATGGAACCGATCAGGAGACGGGAAGTTACGAGTTTGGGGCTCTTTCCCGTAAGCACAATTAGGTAATTACAATTAAGTAATTACTTACACATATCTGTGTGTGCGCTTGTTTGTGTATGTGTAAATGCATGTGAGTTTATATATATATATATATATATATATATATATATATATATATATATATATATATATATATATATATGAATCATTTTTTTACCCCGACCGGGGCTCGTACCTAGGAATTATAATTACTAAGTCAAGGCGCTACCAGCTACACACCACAGAAGGTATAAAAAGGAATCCAACCTTATAGCTTATATCTGCTATACTTAAGGATGAACGCATTCTATC
>JAXCGZ010015213.1:130000-132500 GCA_037179515.1 Halocaridina rubra | reverse complement strand
GTTATTATAACAGTTTTACCCTCTGTGATATCTGCATGCTCTGAAAATGTCACTCTGAAATTTGGTAATTAATATTAATTTGGACTTTATTCATTGATTCAGCAGTGTTCAACCCTGGAAAATGTTCGTCGTTTTGTGTTACGGGTAACACGTAGTTTAGTTTCAAATATTTTCAGGCCTGAAGCTAGGTAGTTACAAGTTTGTTTACGCCTTTCAAACTTTAATAAAAAGTATATGATTTCTAAAGATCCCAATGGTGACGTTTTATTAATAAAGGGCATTAACGAACAGCTTCGAAAAGTCGTCGGATCCGAACACGTTTCGAATCCTATGAAGCCATTTTGATTTGGGCTAGAAAGATAAATTTAAGCATTGCCATATAATACGGTTATTATTTCTTTCTCTCTTTCTTCATTTATTTATTACTTATGTATATACTTAATACTTACTTTTATCTTTTGTATTAATTTATTTTCTCTTCTTTCCCGTAACCTAAAGTACTTAAATTACTTTTTTTTTAATGAAATTTAGTGTGGATATGTCCTTTGGACGAGGTGAATATATACCTTGCAGACCCCATCTAGGTCCGAGAGTGGCTCCCAGAAGACATTCGCATTGTATATCTTCACCAGAATCTCCCTTTTGAGTGTTAGAGGCGTATCTCAGGTTATTCCTCCTGTTTTATCAACTGCAACTCGGTATCCAAAGAGTGTTATTACCTTGTCGTGGGAATTTTGTTATATAAGGACTGATTTGGGGTGACATTCTAATAAATATATCTTGCTGCTATAAGTGTGTGTGTGCGTGTGTGTGTGTGTGTGTATATATATATATATATATATATATATATATATATATATATATATATATATATATATATATATATATATATATATATATATATATATATATATATATTATATATTCAAAATACGGGAGGTGCGGTATAATATTTTTGTCCCTACCCAGGCTTCTGAGGATACTAATCCACAATTGACCACACTCTTCTTTTAATTTACTCATTAAATCTACTAAGTTAGGAGAGGTCACCATTCAATGAATAACACTATCCTATCCTACTTTTTATTCATCTGATTCTGAAGAAGAGAGGTGTTGGGGAGATGAATTCGAGACTTCTTGGGTAGGACTCCAGGCACTGTATCCTCTGAGGCTCTGAGGGCCAAAGTCCATGACATATGGAGGGTAGTATAACTAGGTGTCAATCTCAAGCATTCGGTAGTAGAGATGGTTAGTGACTGGAAGGGTTTCAAGTACCCTGGAAATCTTTCAGTTAAAACCAACATTTGCGTCTGGGTGGCCAGTGTGAAAACAGCGGCCCCATATTAATGTGGGAATGATGTCGATAATGGAAATGGAGGATAATGTATATCTTATTTTATTTTTTCTGTGAGCCTTTTCTGAAGTGCTGTGGCGAGTCTTAGCGCTTGGCTAGAACAATAACTTACAGTGAGAATGCAGGTAGAAGGAATCTTGAATTTGTTCAGTCTCTTAATTGTAGTTTATATATATATATATATATATATATATATATATATATATATATATATATATATATATATATATATATATATATATATATATATATATATATATATATATATATATATATATATATATATATATATATATATATATGTGTGTGTGTGTGTGTGAATTTTATCAGTTTTTATATACTTTTTTAGTTTATTATTTGATGTACTCATTTATGTGTTTGTTTATAATATTTACATACCTATGTATCTATTTTTTTTAGGAAGGAATAAGTTTTGATGTGTTTGTGTTTTTGTAATATTGTCCTTGTTTGCAGTAATATTAATTTTTTACTCTCTCTCTCTCTCTCCCTATATATATATATATATATATATATATATATATATATATATATATATATATATATATATATATATATATATATACATATATATATATATATATATATATATAAGTAAGTTTGATAATTTTTTGGTGAGTAATTCTTATCTAAAATTCCGATATTCTTTGCAATGAATTCCTCAGCCTTGTACTGACATACCTCCTCATACATGCACATGCGGACCGTGACAAAGGCACTACTTTTTATTAGTGTCACATATTCAAAAAACTTTATTTACAGTAGTTTAGATCTTGATGAATGTAATATCAAGGAAAATCCATGTTGTCCTTATTATTCACACCTTTAATTTGAGAAATACAACCTTCTATTCAGCCTTTTCGCGCAATAAACTTATATTTAGAACAGGAAGTTACTAGATTTTTTTTTACTGTATTATGACTCCGGAGATACCACTAAACTTCGCATATTTTACGAAGGGAAGGCTTGTATTTATAAGCCCCAGAAACACAACTCTATTATATAAGTAGTTGTATTTGTTGCTTCTGAATAGCATAAAACCATCTTTGTCGCTGCTACTATGTTCACTCTATACTTGTCTCAAGACATTTTGCATTTATCTGTTTATATACAAAAGTCATATTCCCC
>JAXCGZ010015213.1:107500-112500 GCA_037179515.1 Halocaridina rubra | reverse complement strand
TTGACGCTTGGACACGCTATTAAAAAGTTTATTGCAGACCGCAAAAGGCCCGTTGCAGAATCTTCAAGCAAGTAACTGCCTTTTGGACTGCCACCTGCCATTCTGACGTCGTCTTCTTTCCTTTCCTTGGTGTATTGGATGGCATTCGAACGGAGGGTTTTAGTCCCGTGTGGGATGGGGTGCACCTGCGAGCTTGCGAGTTGTGGGTGGGAGATTGTGGTGATGTTGCTAGGCTCCCATACTCACCCTCTACCTACAGGACAGTGTACCTGCATGGGTGATGGTAGGATCCTGTGTGTGTGTGTGTATGTATGTATGTGTGTGTGCCAGCCACCTTAACCACCCGCTGTGGGACTCATCATCACCACCAACAACAACAGAAGCAAATTACAAATAACCTTTTCTCAACCAACACCTTGGACCCATATCTACACCTATACATTACACCTATACCCATCCATGCACCCATAGGTATATATATATATTCTTAGCATAGAACCAATGATTCAAGCCTAGAAAACAAAGACATTATGCCCCCAACCGTTACTTGTTCTCACACAAGCCTTACTGCTGCTGCTGCTGCTGCGCCTCCTCCTGGGGGGTAGGGGTGTGGCTTAAAGGCATGAGCTTTTGTCATTGTGATGACGCTATGCTTGTCATTTGTGACATGACCTGGATGTTATTAAACCCCCCACACCCACCCTGATCATCTCCCCATTCTCCAATCTTATCAATCCATTTCATGAAAATCAGACTTTATTTTGTGTGTGTGTGTCATGGCTGTTTCTCGAGCAATGAGTAACACGACTTTCATGACCCATGTGACGTCATAAGTCAGGTCAATAACACTTGGACTTTTCCCTCAGTTTCATTGCCACCCATAGAGTGCCTCTCAAGTGCCAGGAACGCAAGTATGTCATATAAGAGTGCCATGAAGTTTTTGCTATAAAAGGTGCCAAATGAAAGTATAGTTTGGTGAATCAAAATAGAATAAAAATTCAAGAAAAGAAAATTATCATGTCTTGAAACTCGAAAAGTATATTTATTTTTATGCAAAAATTAAGAGAAGTTGCAATGAAATCATTTGATGTGTTTTGAGTATAGTGTTGACGCTTAAGGAAATTTAAGCTGATCACTGCAACAAGGATTCAAAAAATAACTTTGTCAAGGTAATGTATTAGTAAACAGACATGTTTCCTCTTGCAGGTTCATGTAATAATAATAATAATTACAATTATTGTGTTCATTATTATTATTATTATTATTATTATTATTATTATGAATAATAGTAATTGCAGTTATTGTAGTTATATTATTTTACTTTTAAATTCGTTATTTTTGTTATTATTATTATTATCATTATTATTGATAATGATAATTATAATTATTACTATTATCATTATTCTTATTATTTCTATTATTATTGTTATTATTATTATTATTACTATTATTATTATTATTATTATTATTATTATTACTTTGTTTTGTTGTTTTAATATAAGTATTTTAGACTTAGATTTTAACTGCTATGAAAGTAATTACGTATATATATATATATATATATATATATATATATATATATATATATATATATATATATATATATATATATATATATAATGTGTGTGTGTGTGTGTTTCTGGCCATGTTGCTTTTCAATGCAGATGTTATGATATCACTGTTAAAAAAATCTTACCTTTGTAAGAAAGGATTAAATTTGATGGTTTATATTATGGTCATTTTCACAAGACACCAACACCACTCTCCCGAGTATACCAAACAACTATCTCAGAGAGCATTTGTCTCAAAAACCCAACCTGATTTTTTTCATTGTACCCATTTTAACCATATATGTATATAGGCTATAGCCTTAAATGCATATTTGTTTCGCTGACTGTTATTTTATAGAAATAAAAATGAAATGTTTAAATTATCATATTTATCTTTAACCATAGTTTGTTGTGAATTTCTTTATTCACCTAATACATGTTTTGTATTCTTACCATACATTTATTCACATGAATACTGTCACAGAAGTCCACTGTATATTTTGTGAAAATAAAAGTATTTTTGTTATTATTTGTTATTATATTCTTCTATGTCTTCTTTTTTTTCTTCTTCTTATTTTTCTTCTTATTCTTTTCCTTAATAATAATAATAATAATATTACTTTTTAATAATTTTAATTATTATTATTATGCTATTATTCTCATTATTATTTTTATTGTTGTTATTATTATTGTTAGTAATAGTAATAGTACTTTTTACTAATAATAATAATAATAATAATAATGATGATAATAATAATAATTATTATTTTATTAATATTATTATTATTATCATCATCATCATCATCATCTACAGCTTCTGTGGCAGAATGAAGATGAATAAGAATAAAATGTTAATTATATATGATATGCAAAAGAGGAAAAAAGAAAGACTTAACTCACTGTGGTTAAAAATAACTATGTATAACTTTAATATTTTTTTTACTTTGTTATAATAAATATTCAGAATTGTCAAAAAAGAAAACAAATACCTAATATTGATACTCATATGGGGAAAATTACATGGGCATTGAAGTATTAGAATGAATAATCATAGTTAGCATGATAGTAATTTTATAGCATTATATATATATATATATATATATATATATATATATATATATATATATATATATATATATATATATATAGATAGATAGATAGATAGATAGATAGACAGATAGATAGATGGATACATCTGTGTGCGTGTGTGAGTATTAATATTCAGATAGATATATATATGTTTATTTATATATATATATATATATATATATATATATATATATATATATATATATATATATATATATATATATATATATATATATGTATATATTTGTGTGTGTGTGTATATATATATATATATATAATATATATATATATACATATACATATATACATACATACACACACACGTGTCTAGTGCATATTTCCGCTTGTGCTGTGTAGCAAGTATAATAGTAGTGATCAGAGTGCACTAAAATTGAAGGGTGTAATAATAATTACATTTGTGTATATGTTTGTAGTTGCATGCTTGCTTTACTTGGCATGCACGACATGCAATGCGATTTCCCGAGAACTGTGCATAATATTCCCGGAAACACACTTCCTCTTCCAAGTACTCGCTTTCTGGGAAATTAAAACTAAAATAGAACCAAAAATAAAAAAGTACTGATGGATGGTTTTATACAGCGTTGCTGGAATTTCTTATGGAATGAGTGGTTTTATGTAATTCCCCTAAGGGTAGGGGAGGAGGTTGGATTACACTTGGGTTGCGACACGGGAGTGGGGAGATGAATGTGGCTCGTAGGAGCGGTGGTAGAGAGATGGAGAGGCATGGTGGGATGAATTGATGGTATATGGGATAGGGGGAGGAAGGTACCTTTAGTGAGAGAAACATAGTTGGGACAAATATTTTGTTTTTCATTTTCTTTTTATCTGGACCTGATGTGGAGGTGGATTTCCCAATTCAGGGGCAAAATAAGACAGATATGTATTCCATTATCGAATTTTTTCCCCAGATATTCTCAACCCTCCCTTCACAGACAGTCTGCAGCCAGGGAACCGTTGGCAGGCGAACATGTGTTATCGATACTTGCCATCTTGAAAGCACACTGGTATAGAGGTCTAGCTAACCTGTTTCCCTTGATTTCAATTACTTTCAAATTACTTTTAGTTACTGATATCACCCTTTAACCTAACCTAACCCAAAGAAAGGAGTAATCTTCAGTCGACGAATTACTAATCCCCTAATAATACCGAAGAGTCTAAATTAAATCTATATCATATAACCACCTAACCTAACCTTATCTAACCTGACTCCAAGAGTAATTTGAATTCATTTCATTGTACTCCTCAACTAAACTTCACCTAACCTACCTGACCCCGGGAGGGGTAATTTTAAATTGATTACCTCCTGCCTCCCGGTAATCTGAACGCCATTTTTAGTTACAGTGCGGGAGTCTAAAGCAGGGGCAGCCTGTATGTACTCCAATGGTATCATTAACAAATAATTAAAGAATAGGAAAAAGTAATACCACGACTTTAGGCAACTCCATGCCTATAGCGCCTTCCTTCTAGCCAAGGAGTTAAGAGGACTGATAGAGCTATATTTTGTTCTGATGAATGTGTATGAACTGAACCGGCCACCCCCATACAAGTGGGATTGTGGCCATTGTGTATATATGTTTTACCCTGACCATACCCACTTGGGGATGCAAAATTAGCTCAGCAGGTTCTGTAATTACTCCAACAGATGTTTAAGGTTTGTGTTTAAATAGTCTTCATACTAGTTGAGGCTTAGATAATGGCAATCATGGGTGTGCCGTAGCTCTTGTATAAGTAATGGCCATTTAAAAAAAAAAAAACGGACACTTGACGTGTCACCTTTAAGTGTCCTGCGGATTTTCTGGCTGTATGGGAAGGATTGACAGTGAGAGAAAGGATGTCTGTTATTTATTTATATATTTAGTCATTTTTTATATTAAATATTTATTCTCACCTATCTAGAAGTCAGGTTATAAATAGCACTATTTGCTAATGTATTTATTTATTTATTTCAAATTTCAAATCACTTATTCAAAAGAAGTTAGGCTATATTTTTCCTTATTTGCCAGTTTATTTGTATTTATTGATTCTTTTGCTTATTAATATTCACTAGTTGATAATGAGGATTTGTAGTAAAAGATACTCATTTAGAGATGAAGAAGGCATGAGAAAGAAAATTTTATAATGGAAGAGAAATGTTCACACTTTCCCAGCTTAAATATAGATTTGGTTGTATATTGCTGAACATCTCATTATCATATCTATAAACAAGTCATAAGTGATGAGAAGTATTTTGTTTATTGGCCCTGTTACATTCCATTTCACATATTCTCTCAAAATTGTTTTATGTATACTGTGTGTATGTATATATATATATATATATATATATATATATATATATATATA